>MJUU01045067.1:89712-106356 GCA_002080025.1 Modiolus philippinarum
AAAAAGTGCTCTTTTGTCCATTACACCCGATTTCAGACCCTTTCCAAAAAAAATTTTGGCAGGGGTTCCCCTTATAAGCTATGTAATACATATTTCTCAAAATTCCTTCTTTTTTATCAGAAAACCTATCTTTCCCCCAAAAAATATGCTTTTGGTTTTGTTTCCATGGCAACCAAATGCTCTTTTGTGCATTACATCCAATTTCAGATCTCTTCCCAAAGAAAATTTGGGCAGGGGTTCCCCTTATAACCTATTTAATACATATTTCTCAAAATTCCTTTTTTTTGGGGCAGAAAACTCAATTTTTCAACAAAAAAACGCGTTTCTGGTTTTGTTTCCATGACAACAAAGTGCTCTTTTGTCGATTTCACCCAATTTCAGACACTTTCCAAAAAAAAAATTGGGCAGGGGTTCCCCTTATAACCTAAGTAATACACATAGCTATAATTAAAATACTATTATCAACAGAAACTACTATTTTCTCAAAATGTCAATTTTTTGGGGTATGGTTTCCATGGCAACGGTAGTTATTTTGAAATTCCCAATGCTGTGGAACCCTTTTTTACATGATCCTGATCTTTCTGATGAAGTTTCATGGAGCTAGTGTTAATAGTTTTTGAGAAACAGTGAAAAAAAATGGTGAAAAACTTTCAAAATTTCAATTTCCCATAGGGTTACTATAGGACGACCCCACCCCTTTTTGATACCCCCAAAAGTTCCCTAATGGACCCCCTTTAAAAAGTTTTTTGATGATTGCACATCTAAATACATGGGGCTAATATCCTACAAAATTTGAAAGCTCTAGGTTTGATGGTCTCTGAGGTTTTGCGCGGAAAAGTTCATTGTGGACGAGAAGAAAGGGAAAGAAGAATAATGATAAGAAACGCAACAAAAACAATAAGTCTCCCAAACTCGTTTGGGAGACTTAATAATACAATAACCACCACAGATTTATATTTTAATACTTTAACATCATTTATCTTCTAAGACTCTAAAGAATTGTTTTCAATGGAACCTGTCTAATCCGATACACGGTGAGACCATTTAAATGTTTCAGATTATACAGAAAGTCTCAATACTCAGGTTTAAAAAGCATTTGAAAACATCTTTTGGACCAATGAATTATGTCTGATTTGACAAAATGTTAAAATACTCAGGGATCGGATTAGACAAGTTTCACTGCACTTCTTGTTTTGCTCAAATAACAAAATACCGAAGTAACTATTAATTGATTTTTTTGTATGTGCGCATTTCGGCAACTTATGTCTCATCAGTGCAGGTTAAACCAAAACATTTGGAAGTCCATTAACCGAACAATGTGTAAAAACTGTTAGATAACAAATCACCTAACCGGTCTACATAGAAAAGCCTAAAGTCAGCCAAGGGCAGAGCCATGCATGAGGGAGAAACTCCTAAGTTGAAACAAAGTTTCGTAAAATTTAGATATTTCAAATAATCAAACTTATAATATCTCAGTACCAACTTACTTTAATATTCCTTTACCCTATGACTTGAAATTCCAGATATATCAACTTCATGCTTTAATGATTTTTCATCTAATGTTCTTTTTTTGTATCGAATTATTTTCTCAATTCTTGTTTTTTTAAATGCCGAATTTTCAATGAATGTTTTATGTTCACACTTCTAATTTTAATTTTTCTTCTCCTACATTCAAATTGTAAAGTGTTGTACTTTCCTTATTCTTACCGCACGTCTTTTCTGAATTTTTCCGTAATTGTCATAGAACCAAACGTTTTTAGATTCAGGTTTCTTTTTTGATAGCATTATATTTTTAATACCAAAGGTGTCTTTAGTCGGGTTGTTAGCATTTCTTTAACATCTCATATGGATATTTTCTATAAATAAAGTCTCAATGTGTCCTCAAAATGTACTTAATGCGTTTTGTTTCAATGTTTTTGATAGGCATCAGATTTTCTATTCTCCAATGACCATTTAACGTGTGTTCTTCTTATAGGATCACTTTTTTCCATCTTCAACACCATTCTCGATCTGTTATAAAATTTAGGGGACTACTGGTTTAAATTCAATAATCTATGATGGATAGATTTTTTGTTTTGAATAGTAGATTTTCCCGTATGTTATTTCAAAAACGATCATTAAAAATTGAGGGAGAATATTTGTCAGATTTCAAATTTGATGCCATATAGACAGGTTTATTCAGATGTGACCTAGATAACAAGGAGGCTGCCATTATTGTGTCATGTGATCAATCCGCCATTACAGTAGTGAAAGAGATGCACATGCTCTTAATAAATAACACTGTTGAAATTAATATTGAATCAATAATTTCCCCAGCTTTACATATTGGGGTTATATATTAAAAAAAGACACATTGCATTATTATCAAACAGTTTTTAAACAAACAAAATAAACATTTTTCATAAAAATTAAGTTACATGTATTTCTTTCTTTATTTTTGTTGATTTAACTAGGTTAGCATGGTAGCTACAAGGAAAATATATTAGGACAATGGCAAAAAAGCAAATTAAAGAACAATGATATGTCTATCTAAAAGAAAATATTGAAATGAAATCTTGAGATATTATAGATAATTATATGTATCTCTATATTTTTTATTAAATTTATAATGTATAATAATAAAAAGAAGCCATGGATTTTCAACTGCATTATGTGTTAATGTAAATTATGAGACATTAAAAGGCAATTACTACGCAGGGAAGGAGGGGTAGTCTTTGGACATGTGTGGGTGGGGTCTGATCAGCCTATAAAAAGGAGAGAATATAATTGCAATTACTGTCAAAAAACTAAATATTAATTTAACACAATTACGAAATTATTTGTTTTAACTAGTTATTGTGTTTTTATGTTGAAATGTCAAAAAATGAAAATACATATTCTGAATTTATATATTTGTTAACAATATGTTACTAGTTAGACCTTCAGATGAATATAAATAATGGGGAAAAACATTAAAATAAACAAAAAACAGTCTTTTGATTAAAAATTAACAAGTGTAGATTTTTTTTGAAAGAGACATGTCTGCTAGTAAACAAATTAATGGCAAGTACGGCTTTTCGTGAAGATAGAAAACAATTTTATGCCACCATTTCACTCAAATTCCAAAGTTTACCTACAACCACATAAATATTTTAAAAAACATATGTAGATTTATACCGGTATTGTGCATTTCTTTATCACAAAAATTATTACTGAAAAGATGATGATAGTTTATGGGAAGACAAAGAATGCATCATTATTTTGTTTCATGACTGTAATTTTCACCTCAAGTTGGCATCTCATAGATTTCGATTAATTATATAATTTGTTTTTTTTTAAATCGGTCACCAAATCTTATTATTTTTTATTACAATCAATTGACTAGCTTTTTATCAATTAATAAACATTTGAAAATACATTAAGAGTGCCTTATAATTTAATTCAATTTTACAGTATTATTGAGGTGTCCCAAATGTATATAAAACAGAATACCTTTTCTTCATTACATTAATTCCTTTTAATTTATTAAATGAATTAAAATAATAATAACTTACTGCCTTTTGCTATCAAAAGTATCAATATTTGAAAAGGGTTAATTAAATGAAAATATGTACATAGAAATCAAATAGAGGTAATTTAACAGTTTATTTATTAGATTGATTATCATACAAGTATCCAGCTGTTTGAGTTTCTTTCACGACTGTAATGGCGGATCTACAATTACCCCATCTGGTGATAATTCTCTTATCTAAGACAGACAATTTGAAAAACCTGTCTATTCTTGAGCATCAGGTTTAAAATATTGTGTCATTGTTTTTTGAATTCAAAATTAAAGCAAAATATAAAGTAAAGGAAAAGCAAGAAAAGCCATTTTCTTTCGTAGACTTTGATGACATTTATCTAGAAAAAAGGTGAGTACATCGTCATTGAAATCCTTTCACTTAATATGATCCATATACAACACTACGCTGTTTTTTTTTTCTTAAGTTTAACGCATTATTTCCCTTTCGTTTTTGATTAGATTATAGGATGGAGATTATTGAAATATATACAAACTAACATGGGAGGGCAAACCAACATGTTACCACAAAATATATTTTTATTGCTATGATTAACAATGAAGGAATATGGAGTAAATGCAAATGAGACAAAGTCTCTACAAATACATGGTAATACTAAGCAATGGAACAACGCTTTTTATTGTTGTTTATATGAAGCTTAATATCGTAATATTCATATTCTATTTGATTCTTAAAAGTGTCCCACTTATATTATTTTTTGGAATTAAATAAACTAACAATGAAGAGTTTTTGTATGAGAAATTATTTGCTCTTTTTCAAAATGTATAAAACACATTTAACTTCTTTTTCAGCAAAAGTTTTTTAAACAAGGTTTATTTTAACATATGATAAGTTGTCGAATAGCCTTGCCTAGATGTAATGGGTTTTTATTAGATATTCATAATAAGAAAAAGTTTGAATCGGAACGAAAATGTTCTCCACAAAGACAATCAGGTAATATTGAAAACATTTTTTTAATATTAAATTAAATATTCTGGCAGTACTCCAAGTTCAAAAATTAATTTCTAACATCAATATCCGACTCTAATGAAAGTATAAAAAACTAAAATAATAATACAATAACCACTACAGATTTATATTTTAATACTTTAGCATCATTTATTTTCTAAGACTCTAAAGAATCGTTTTCAATGGAACCTGTCTAATCCGATACACGGTGAGACCATTTAAATGTTTCAGATTATACAGAAAGTCTCAATATTCAGGTTTAAAAAGCATTTGAAAACATCTTTTGGACCAATGAATTATGTCTGATTTGACAAAATGTTGAAATACTCAGGGATCGGATTAGACAGGTTTCACTGCACTTCTTGTTTTGCTCAAATAACAAAATACCGAAGTAACTGTTAATTGATTTTCTGTATGTGCGCATTTCGGCAACTTATGTCTCATCAGTGCAGGTTAAACCAAAACATTTGGAATTCCATTAACCGAACAATGTGTAAAAACTGTTAGATAACAAATAACCTAACCGGTCTACATAGAAAAGCCTAAATTCAGCCAAGGGCAGAGCTATGCATGAGAGAGAAACTCCTAAGTTGAAACAAAGTTTTGTAAAATTTAGATATTTCAGATAATCAAACTTATAATATCTCAGTACCAACTTACTTTAATATTCCTTTACCCTATGACTTGAAATTCCAGATATATCAACTTCATGCTTTAATGATTTTTCATCTAATGTTCTTTTTTTTTTTGTATCGAATTATTTTCTCAATTCTTGTTTTTTAAATGCCCAATTTTCAATGAATGTTTTATGTTCACACTTCTAATTTTAATTTTTCTTCTCCTACATTCAAATTGTAAAGTGTTGTACTTTCCTTATTCTTACCGCACGTCTTTTCTTAATTTTTTCGTAATTGTCATAGATCCAAACGTTTTTAGATTTAGGTTTCCTTTTTGATAGCATTATATGTTTAATACCAAAGATGTCTTTAGTCGGGTTGTTAGCATTTCTTTAACATCTCATATGGATATTTTCTATAAATAAAGTATCAATGTGTCTTAAAAAAGTACTTAATGCGTTTTGTTTTAATGTTTTTGAAAGACATCAGATTTTTCTATTCTCCAATGACCATTAACGTGTGTTCTTCTTATAGGATCACATTTTTTCCATCTTCAACACCATTCTCGATCTGTTATAAAATTTAGGGGACTACTGGTTTAAATTCAATAATCTATGATGGATAGATTTTTTGTTTTGAATAGTAGATTTTCCCGTATGTTATTTCAAAAACGATCATTAAAAATTGAGGGAGAATATTTGTCAGATTTCAAATTTGATGCCATATTCTTGAGCATCAGGTTTAAAATATTGTGTCATTTTTTTTTAATTCAAAGTTAAAGCAAAATATAAAGTAAAGGAAAAGCAAGAAAAACCATTTTCTTACGTAGACTTTGATGACATTTATCTAAAAAAAAAAAGGTGAGTTCGTGATCATTGAAATCCTTTCACTTAATATGATCCATATACAACACTATTTTAAATCAAAACAAGCGTATTTAATTCTGTAGACAACTAAAACTTTGCACCCAAGATGTCATATTTTATCGTCGTCGTCATGCACGATAATTCACGATGAATTTCTTATTCGAACACGTCTCTAGCAAAAACATGATTTCTTGCAAATATGACATCACAATTTCGTCCAAAACGTCATATAGTTTCGTAAAATGCAACTATGCATGTGGAAATTTAACTATACTGAAAGGAACGAAATACTTAATTCTTTCTTTACTTAATAATGGGATGATCATTTCTTTTAACTGTCTACGACCTTTCCATGACAATTGCTGTCGAGTTGCTACCGGACACTAACGCAATGGAAGGGGAAGTTTAGCTAGCCTGTAAACCAGTTTAACCCACCATAAATGCCTGTACCAAATCAGGATCATTGCGGTCGACAATTTTGCCTGTAGTTTCCACCTGATTTGTCTTTTTGTCGCATGGACCTCAGCTGTTGACCACTCTGTTCGGTAATTTTGTTATTACCCCAATTTGCCTAAACAAATTTTGAAAGGTCTCGGAAACAATAATATATGGCTGATCCCATGCTTCTGCAAAAATGATCAAAACATTAAGGGCATATCCAAAAGTTTATGGGGAGATAATACAAAACGCAAAAGAAGGCAATGTTTCCGGGAATATGACGTTGAAAAAATGTAGCGTCACCAAGTAATTCCCGTTGTTTTCGAAGAAAGGTAATTTGTACCTACCAGTTTGGCGAACTTTTTAGAGGTAGCCCATGGGAGATTTATTTAAAAGTTGCATATTTTAATGATTATCTCGGACACGGACTCGGTGGCATAGACTGTTTTTGAAATTTCTGAGCAGCATATTAGTAGAGGTACACAATATCAAAATTTCATAAAATCGACAATATGAGGAGTTATTAAAATATTGTAAATTTGAATTTGTAATAGAATATTTTTTGCCACTTTTATCGTTAATAGTGCTACATATTCAGTGATTTAGAGAAATAAAACATACTTTATCATGTCGAATTTATTTTTTCTGCAAATCTTTAAAACCTTGACTTTGTTTTTCAGCTGATTTGGTAGCAATTAAATTGAAAATCATTTATTCATCAATTTTCAAGCTAGATTTTTCTTGGATATACGGAAAAAGGATCAATCTTTAACCATAATTTCCATGGAAACAAGTTCAAGACCAACATATTCTTGTCATTTTTGGAATCTTCGGTACTTGCTTTACAACATATCTAAAGCTTGTGAATATAACATGAATAACAATGTTATATTTGACAATATAACATGAAACTGTTGGATATGCTTTTGAGAGAGCAGTAAATATTCTATCAAACCAAATAAATAACAACATATCGAAGTTACTATTAATTTATTAATTTATTTTTGCATATGCGTATTTCGACAGCTTTGAACTTTGAAAGTGTTATTTCCCAAATTTACTAGCATTTTGGGTATTCTGGGTGATTTTCGGCTTTTTTCTCATATTTATCTTTTATTTTGCCCTGTAATATGCATTTTTTTTTCAAAACACTATCATCAGGAAATTCACTGACGTCTATTCATCAGTAATCATTCATAAGCCAGAATAATTATCTACATAACCTTTCAATTTATCTACTAAAGCGGTAAAAATATAAATTGTTAAATGAGACAAAATGTATCTCAATTGATGATTAGTTTTTCCTCTTCTTATGAGCGTGCGTCACAAACTATTTTTTTTATTGATTACAAAATTCAGGCACCCTGATAACAGCTGATGGTGATAATTATCTAAAATGTTATTGTATTATATTCTTATGTAAATATACGTATGTAAGTAATGTTATACAATAACATGTAATTTAAGATAAATACATAGCATTATTAAGTGTTAATTCTACACTTTTTCCATATATTTCTGTATATTTGCAGGTGTTGTAGTTTACAGAATATCTCAAAAGATGTTACTTTGTACTCTTATGGAATCCTCGTTTTGTAATCGGGTTTAGTTTAACTATTTCTTGCTTAACCTTATCTCATTGTATTAAACCTTATCTTCATTGTATTAAAGTGCAAAAGTAGTCAGATATAAACCTTTTTTTCATTCTAGCTAGTTTGTGGCATAGTTAAACTGAATTTTCAATTGTTCTCTTGAAAGAAGCAACAATTTTTGAATAACTGCGAGGCGCATGAAATAGAAAGCCATAATTTGGAGGTACTTAACATGTTGTTAACGTAGCTCTTACTCATCTCTATATTTATGATATATTTTCAAAGCATACAAGGCAAGATGACCGTTGCTACTCCCTATAAATGTCAATTGTTTTTATAACGTTCAACAGAAAAAGTAAAAAACTGATTATATACAAACGAGGTTCAATCGCAAACTTATCACATAGTCCTTACGTTCTTAAAGTCATACATTTAGACTAATTTATTGTGATAAATTTCCAAAAAATAGAATAAGTGAATATGATGGTCATGTTTTAAATCAAAGTAATCTCATTTCCTTTCCATTTTATGACCGTTTTACATCACTGAAGTTTAAGTTTTGGCTTCCATTTTGTTATCTGTCCGTAGCTGCTCATGGTTCTTCAAACAGGCCCTTTTGATTATTTGTTTTCTATCAGATCGTAACATCGTTCGGTCTATGGTTCAAAATGTTTTGATTTGATCGAAACAGAAAAGTCATGTCTGGCCGAATTGGCAATCTATGTATTACTTTTTTGTTTTTATATATTTTTAAATTGTTTGCTGTTGGAAGATGAATACAACTGTCACAACAATTTTTATTGAACAAAAGTATGCCGTCGTTGTTTTTCTTATTCCCTCAGAGATGTGATTGTTTTAACAAACGTACCCTGAAATCACACTGAAACAGTGGCAAAATGATCACTAATAAATAAATAAAAGGGATAATAAAAGTGGATTTTTGTAATTGATATTTTGTTTTTACTTTAGAGAGGAATATCACTAAGCCATTTTTTACATAATTACAAATATGTTTTAACTAATACAGTATAAAAACCCGTATCAAAACTTTTGAAGTCACGCCTTATTTGATAAATTGGTTGGAGGAGCGGCATCCTCAGCCCTAGTGAAAGGGACTGACTCCTCCATAAGAGGAGTAGGCTCCTGGGCCTCCTTGAGTCTGGCTGGCACCTCTGCCCTGGCTAAAAAAGCCATAATCGTCCAAGAACTTAGCTTTACATAATAGAATTACTCCTTAGCTTTAAACTAAATTTAAAAAAATCATTTATTTTGAATTTCCTCCCCTGATTACAAATCTGTATACTTATAATAAGATATTCATCGAAGCTTATTTGTAATAAAAGTTTAATAAGGCTGTACGCAGTAAACTCTGCATTTTCATACTTAGCATTTCTTATTTCCCAAAACAAGTGACTGTCTTGACAACCATACTCTGCATATACAATGATATAGCGACAAATTATCACGAATGCAGCAATGGAAGGGAGGAATAAAAAATCCTTGTAATTTAGTGGATCCCCCGATATTTCTTGTCCATATGTATTTCAGTTATAGCGTACTTAATCGTGAGAGAATTTTTTGTTATGGATATACTATTATACTTGGCATTTTTGTTTTTTTTCAAATTTGGAAATGTTATTCTTCTCATCTGTTTATAAAGCCCACATCTCGTGATTTTATTGTGCTAAGTCATTGTATTATTTATTACCTACGTAGATATACATACGCAATAAGATGACATTTTAGATTAATAATTAACAATAATAAGTGTTCATGCTATACTTTTCCCATATATCGTTTTAACTAATTGCTCGTGCTTTTAAAATGATTCGATGAGTGTCCAGAAGTTGTATGTATACTTATCAACAAAATAAACGCCCACCTACTGTGATTCGCATAACATTTTCTAATCGGAGTGATGGAACTAAAATCATTGCAGTTTTCTTCGGAGAACACCAACTTTAATTCGCCTCGTGCATATTTGCTATGGCAACCTTTAGTCACTAATGAGCTAACGAAAGACTTTTTTCAAAACAATATCGAAGAAAATGTTTGCGGATTGGCGGTGGCGGTGTCAATCGCATTTGAATATGAATTTTCATTATTTGCTGATAAAACAATTCATTATTGGTAACCTTTCCAAAAAGGTTCAACAAAGAAATAAGGTCAAGGCCGAATGACCTTTTTTTTCTTTTTTTTTATGTATTCGATGCATGTTGGGTAACCCAGTGATTTGTCGTGCAATGAATGGCAGCGATTTTAAGAACATTTTGTTATTTATTCTATGTTTGTTGAAGACCCACATCTATCTATTACATAGCGTTGTTTGACATCTGGCAATGACTTCCACTCAAACTGGTGCTTAGGGACCGACCATTTAACTTGAAGGGGGGGGCTATGGTTTTTTTCTAAAAAATATTTTGGACCTGATTTTTTGTGAAAAAAATATTTTGGCTGCCAAATTGATGAAAAAAAATTTCTGAAGGGGACTTTCTGCCCAAAAAAATAATGTTAATTTTCGAAAAAAATATTTTGTTGATACACGTGAAAAAAATAAATAAATGCGCGCGAAAAAAAATTTCTGTCCAGAAAAAAAACCATAACCCCCCCCCCCCCTTCAGGTTAAATGGTCGGTCCCTTAGGGTCGTCATGAACGTACAATACTAAAGGCCTCATGATGACTTCAAAATGAAGAACAACAATAAAGGCGATGTTCAATAGACGATATTCCACTTTCAAATTTTGGGGTCATTGTCGACATCTTACCCCAAATCTACTGGAAACTGGTACCTGACGTCAGTTGAGCATAATCTAGGAATTCTATTTATTTTCTTGACCTAAAATAAATTGGTTGGAAATGACCCGCTTGGGATAAAATGTTCATTTATGACATGTTCGGCAATTTTCCAATCATAAACACCTTTCATATGTTGATAGAAGAATTTATTCCCTTTGCCCTCATACGATGGGACGCCATTTTTACCCTGTTTGACCTCTTTGACCCGCCATTCTAATACCCGGAACGTTCCGGAATTGGACTTTTGGAAGAACGTTTATTGTTTTGTCATGTTTGTTTTTTGTTCATTTATTTCATTTCCTTCATTGTTTATTATATATGAATGACTGTTTTACCTTTTCACCTTTCACTAAATAAGAACATGACAAACTAATTTCGATCAATATGAAATTTTATGTCTCTCATTTGTAAAGAATCTAGTATTTTATGTCCGCGGTTTAAACATTGTATAACTAATAGTTTTACACAATGAAACAACTGCAGCACGTGAGGAATATAAGCGCGTAGAGGCAAAAATCAAACCAAATTAAATGAACAACTGGATATCTATACATACTATTCGAGATCAAGTCCTGTAAAAAATTGGGATTAGAAGGTGCAATTAAAGAAGGGGTGTCGACGATTTCTTATTTACGGATCTTTTTTTTTTTTTTTTTTTTTAATTACCTCTAGAAAATCTTTCCTCATTAGTAGTTTTCCATCTACAAGAAGTCGACCACACGAGACGTACTTTGAAATTTGTACTTCATGTTTTAATATGTAAGAAACTAAATCTATGCAAGTCAAACAAATTTCATCTTTGTAAATTCCCTGATATTTTTACACCATATGGTATTGATGTAAATTAGAATTTAAAACAAAAATAAGAAAAAAAGACATTCATTATTTAAACGGTGTTTAGGATAAAGTCATATCTCCGACTAAAATACTTTTGTTGCATCTCCTAATTTGCTATTATTACTGGCCTGAATACTAATGAAATATTCTTAAATGGCTTCTTGTATTTGATCTGTAGCAATCGTGCGACAAAATGAAAAAAACAATAAAACAAATGCTTGCCATATGCATAGATGATATGTTTGATTAAAATGGAACAAATTATGTATTATGACACATTTCTCAAGGTCTAAGTAGAAATATAGAGTAAATATAAACATGTGAGCTGTCTAAATGTGATGACACCAAAATCCAAAAAAATAGGAGTCATAGTTAAAATAAAGAACATCTAAAAACGCTTAACCGCAATTTCGACTGGTCAGTCTTTTATATGGCCATGTAAGGTCATGCACAGTTTAGAAAACGAAACAATATCTTTGATATTGTCATTACACTGTAACAGTTACAAAATATATCATTATTTCATCGCATGTTTTTTTGAACCTAAGATCAGAAATTATTTAATTTAGTATTTAAAATGACGGTTTTAATTCAGGTGCCTAAGTTTTGGAATATCTAGTCTGACAACGATCCTACCTCTAAAGTTCGCCTGTTTCAAGTATATATATATCTTGAAAAACTGTATAATTCGTATCAGACAGCGTGAATGTGTTCCACAAAAACTATCTCCTAATCGACGGCATATTTTCTCAACGTAATTTTTTGAGACTTCCCACATATGATTCTTTTGAAACTGACCACATATGATTCTTTTGACACTGCCCACATATGATTCTTTTGACACTGTCCATATATTGTAGCATACATTAGATTCTCAGTTGTGCATTTATGTCAGTTGTATATACTTAACATACAGGCAGAACTGATAAGTTAGATTTGGAGAGTAATGGAAGAAGTTATACATCTGGATCCCAAACACATTTTTGCATTATAATCAGCCGACACTATTTTAGATTTTATGTTACTTTTGACAATCCATGATGAACCATGACTGAAAAACATCAACAATTAAACTGCCATGCGCGAACATGTTCTTAAAATTATACAAAATAAATATTATGAATAGCTTTGTTGTTTGGGGTGGTAGTTCAGAACAAGAGGTCTTCACGCATTCTGTAATTCACGTTTTAGAAATGAGATCAAGTCTCTACTTTGTTTAAACACAGAAAAAGAGGCTCTGTCAACAACGGCTTTAGATAACTACCTTGCTGTGAGGAGCAATGTCATTATTTTTACATTGTGTCTGGAAATCTTCAAATTCACTACAAAGATTCCTTTAAAAGTCTTACAAATTGTGACTAAAGAATAGGAACCTTTTAGGTTTTCTGATGAGGAAATGTGTAATTAAGGTATACATCTATTTGTTTAAAGATGACCGAAATTTCGATGCCGTTGTCAGTTTACATCCTGAAGATGTCTTAAGACGCCATTTCCGATTCATTAAAGTATATTTAATGGCACAATGATTAGACGATACAAAGTCAATGAAGCTCTGGTGTTTCTGGTCGGTGTTACTAGAAACACAGAAATGTCATCATTATGTCTTTCGTTAATATCAGGAAGTAGACTAATGAACTCTATGAACATTTTCTCCTAGGTTTCCGGGTTCCTGCCAACACGTTCACTATATACAACCGATCCAAATGCACAACTTAAAATGTAGCGTATGCTATAATATATGGGCAGTGCATAATGAATGAATGGGGAAAAACATGCAGTCGTCTTGGAGTCGTTTTGCGAGACACGATTGTCTAGTCTGCAGAAAATATGAATGTAAAGGTTGATTAAGGTGTGCAGAAATTAGAAGAACATTTGAAAGAGGGTCATTTTCAGGCTGGGTACTTTAAAACCTACTCAAATGTAAAACAGCAATTTAATGACAAATAATGTCAGATTTTTGGTTTATATTTTACATTCGTATACCAATTTCTTAATTTTCTGGTGCACCGAAAATGTTGAATTTTTTTTTCGATTTTGATTATTTATTACCTCTGCATGACCTGGTAAAAGTCTCTCCAGTCGAAAATTTGGTCTACGTATTGAGATTTTCTTCATTTTTAACTACCATTTGATGTTTTGTTGTTTTTTGGATTTTAACATCACCATGTTTATTTATGAGTTCACTTTTCATCCTAACTATCGATTTTGGCCATCGAAAGATTATCCTTCAAAATCTCATGTTTACTTACATCTAGAATGAGATGTTATTGATTTAGTTAATGTGAGAATAGGTATTATTTGAAAACAATAAACAGAATATAATTATTACTTGATATCGCCTTTGATCGTATTAGTGCATTGTTTTCACATGAAAACCAAAGGAAAAAAATCGTTTCATGTGCTTCGTAAAACGCAGCATGATACGACCCCTGCACATTGAATTGTACATTTGAACATGTGTTAACACATAATGATTGTGAACAAAGTTGAGTGAAATAATTGCCCCCTTTGTCCGTAATAGTTCGGAAAAGGCTTAAAGAATATTGGATATCTTCTGTGGTATTAAAAATGTTTGAGTAATTAAAAAAAACGCGTCATTAAATTTTGGCCAAGTATGGATTTTATATAATACTCACAACTTCAGCTGAAAATTAATCAGATTGCCAAAAAGGAAATATCGGTCTCATATTATAAACTTTCAATTACTAAAAAAAAATAGGATCGAAATTAAACAACTATAGCTAATTACTGCTACAAATAGAAAAGAGGAGGGAAACGGGGAATGTGTCAAACAGACGACGACCCAAAGGGGAGCAATAACAACTCAAAGCCACCATAAGATCTTCAATGAACGGGGAGAAAACCCCACACCCAACGGCAGGTCGGAGTCGGCCCCTGAATAAAGAGTAATCAAGTTCTGCGAAATAAACATCATCCTAGACTCCTATAGACATAAAGTAAACTAACTAGAAAAAGTCAACTTTGTACAAATAGTATGACCTACTTATAATAAAATCCATTTCATTTTACTTCAACCAAACTCTGACCTTTCATAAACAACGAAAGGAAATTGAGTAAATGCACATAAGACAAACTCTTTTACATATCCTTTTATGATACGATTATATAGTCTTCCAGCTATCACAATACTTCAAGAACATAAAAAATTCGAATCAAGCCCACCCAAATGTATTTCAAGGTTAATATCTTGTTTCCACCATTATCTAATGCTACAGTTTATGTCCGTCATTTATATGTTGTTGGCATTTTGTTTCGAAATAAGACTCTTACAATACACTTAGGCAAGAAATATTGTTATAAATCTTGACAAATTGAAATGGGAAACGTAATCTGATGACTGTCATATTATTATATGTCAGTTCTTTCCTTAATTATATCCCAAGTCATTCCTTGAAACAATGGTGAGACGGGTATTGGAATATTATATTTTATGTTCTTTAGTACGTTGTTAATACTTAAAAACCGCATATTTTACTCGCTAGATTAATTGACGATTACTGTGTCTGTGTTATATGGCTGGCAAAGCAGTTCGAAAAGTAAAACACACTATAGAAAAAATAATCTATATACATCTATGTGCAGTAGGACTGGTGACGTTAATTGCCACCAAGCCTTTGTAATTGAAGATTCTCTTATTATTGCATCTTTATTACGTCAGATTTTCTCTGATCATATTTTTTTGTACTTATTTATGTATTTATTTAGCACAATAAGTTCGGTATTTAGTTATAAGCTTTATCTTCTGAATTATGGGGAATTTATTTAAATAGATAGAGAGCGGAGGGTTCAAGCCTTGGCAGGTAGAAAGGACATGAATTATATACGAAGTACAGGTTCTTGAATATTCAGCTTGATGCTGTTTATTTCCAATCGTAATTTACCAATGACTCGTTTTTGATAACGATAAGTATATCTTTTATTCTTTGTTTTTTTTCTTAGCATCCTTGCATGATTCTACAGAGATAAAAGTTTTAAAAAGATTCCTCGTGCAAAAGATGTATGTTGTTACACATTTCAGTTATGGAGACATTTCCTTGAGAGAATTTCTCAAATAAATATACTATTATACTTTCAAGCTTTGACTTTTAAAAAGATTCCTCGTGCAAAAGATGTATGTTGTTACACATTTCAGTTATGGAGAACGTTTCCTTGGGAATTTCTCAAATAAATATACTATTATACTTTCAAGCTTTGACTTTTTTGTAATTTCAAAAACAACCTGTTTTAGAGCCAATATCTCACTTTCTTATAATGCCAAGTTTTCTTACGATGGAATCAATAAGTTCCCTGTGGTCGCAAATGCCTTGATTATCTTTTCTTAGTGTTTTGTCGGACGAAGGGTGACAGCTATTGTAATTCCTTAAAAATACTGTGACTTTATTTCTTGTATGGCACACGGTTGATGTCCTTTGTACTAGATTTGGCTTCCTATCTCAATAATTTTGGTAATGTGTAATTCTTTTGTTGACTACTTATGGATATGGCTTTACATGATATTATTTGATAGACTGTGTATAATGTGTGATTTGCAGTTGTTGGAACATGAATTCCATTTCATTTTAAAGTGTAAAAAGTATGCTGATCTACGAAAAAAAATTATCAAAAAATATTATTGGTTCCGACCTTCTGCTTATAAGCTTGTACAATTGTTTTCTGTTGAAAATAAACGTGAACTTTGTAATCTATTATGCTTGCAAGATTCGAAATAATATGCTTTAATGCTTATGCTACATTAATGTATCAGTTCGTTCCTGACGTATTTTTNTTTTTTTTTTTTTTTTTTTTTTTTTTTTTTTTGTTACATACAACTCTATTGGACATTATATATTATAATTATTGTATGTACTGTATACTGATAAACTGTATGGTTTAAAGTAATAAAGAATATATATAAATGTTGCTGACGATAGGTTACACCTTGAACACGTGTACAGCATAACAAAATTTACTGTTTTATGCAACTTAGGA
>MJUU01045068.1:37585-49030 GCA_002080025.1 Modiolus philippinarum
TATCCTGACCAACATAGCTAATGCTTTGGCCACCAGTCAAAAATTCTATGTACAGGTAAGATTCATCGTTAGTATCCTGACCAACATAGCTAATGCTTTGGCAGCCAGTCCAAAATTACATGTACAGGTCAGATTCATAGTTAGTATCCTGACCAACATAGCTAATTCTTTGGGGCCAGTCCAAAATTATATGTACAGGTAAGATTCATAGTTAGTATCCTGACCAACATAGCTAATGCTTTGGCAGCCAGTCCAAAATTCTATTTACAGGTAAGATTCATAGTTAGTATTTTGACCGACATAGCTAATGCTTTGGCAGTCAGTCCAAAATTCTATGTACAGGTAAGATTCATAGTTAGTATCCTGACCAACATAGCTAATTCTTTGGCAGCCAATGCAAAATTCTATGTATAGGTAAGATTCATAGTTAGTATCTTGACCAACATAGCAAATGCTTTGGCAGCCAGTCCAAAATTTTATGTACAGGTAATATTCATAGTTAGTATCCTGACCAACATAGCTAATTGCATTGGCAGCCAGTCCAAAATTTTATGTACAGGTAAGATTGATAGTTAGTATCCTGACCAACATAGCTAATGCATTGGCAGCCAGTCCAAAATTTTGCGTACAGGTAAGATTCATAGTTAGTATCCTGACCAATATAGCTAATGCATTGGCAACCAGTCCAAAATCTATGTACAGGTAAATTCATAGTTAGTATCCTGACCAACATAGCTAATGCATTGGCAGCCAGTCCAAAATTCTATGTACAGGTAAGATTCATAGTCTTCATGGTCTGTGTCCTGTTGACATATGAGGAATATTTAAAAATTGATTCATGGATTTCTGGCTTACGGAGATTTCAGTTTATCATTGTTTTACGCAAGGCTGGCCATTTATGTTGTACTAATTTTGCTGAAGTGTTAGCAAGAGCTGAAAAGGGTACATACAAGCCAGCTTTTTGTAAACAATCATTAATTGAACTCTTGGTGAATTATTTCAATTCTAACAGGATTTTAATACTACATTTATTGTATTGATGCGACCTTTGGTTGCTTGTAAATGTTGCCATATCAAGCTTTTCCAGTAAGTAAATGTACCCATTGAATTACAAACAAAACTGTAAACATTGAATCAGAATTAAAAAAATTGTGCTCATTTAGTGTGACATCACCAGGCATGGCCACCTTTTTTCATGCCATCCCAATGGCAAAAATCCTCTTCTTGCGGTAGGAGTATTTTTGAAAAAGTCTTCTTTTTGGAAGTGGCTCATAAATTAATCATTTTTTTCACCTCTAATGGTTTCACAGCATTTTAAGCACATTATTGGAATTATTCACAAACCAACAAGGAGTTTTGCTTTATAAACATCTAAAACCTTTTTATTTATAACTTTTGTATGAATGTTGAAATGGCATATGGAAGTACCTTTGTCTATCCATTCATTCATTGGTACTTCTGCAAGTCCTGATATCAAATTATTGTATCAGTGGAAATTTCTCTTTGTAGAAATTTAAATTTTGTTGTTTTATTTCAACCATAAAAATCACAAGATAGATTTTGTCACGCTTACATCTAATATCTTGAACAAATTCACAGTCCTTTTGACTTTGATGTGTCTAGTTTCTACTGTAGTGACTATTCAAATCTACCATATTTCAGGGATCATTCAGGTGCATGAAATCCTTAAAAGCACTGGAAGGGGGTCTCAATAGAGGTTCCCTTTCCCGAAATCTGGGCAATATTTTCAACTTTTCCGTTTCAAGAGTGGGAAAATATTTTACAAAGACTCTTAAATAATCTCCCTTTTCCTTGTTCACAGAAATTTTTTCAGCATTTCCCACTCTATGCCCATACCCTTTACCTTTTTCACAGACACTTTTTTGTGACTATCCTGTTTCTTGTTCACTTTAAAAGGCCAATCATGCTTTTGGCTTAAACCACATCGAGACACACCTTGAAAATGAAAGTAGAAAATCAAGGACTTGAAATTTTTATATTCATATTTAAACATGAAAATATGAATCCTGCAATGGTCTTATTTACTAGACAAATACTACCCTACAAATATTTTTTTTCATATTCTTAGGGTAGGCTGGTAACGGGGTCACAATTTTGAACGAAGGTAAACATGGCAACTGGTTTGAAAACCTAGAAATTTCACTTTCACAGTGCAAATTCTCTGATGACGTAACAGATTTAACCAAAATGGCCGAAGATGTTTACTTTCTTCATAATCCTGCTTCATTAGAAAAAGGCATTATTAAATAGGATTTTAGTGATTGCAGGATGAAAACAACATACAGTCAAAACCTGCTCAAACGACCACCTGCACTAAACGACCACCCGCTGTAAACAACCACTTTTATTCCCCCCGATGAATTTTACTATATATTTTAACTGCATTCAACAACCATCTGCAAAACGCGACCAACGACCACCAAAATATACTCCCAAACGACCACTTTGACCCTTTTCAGCGACCAGTTAAACTGTTCAGTGCAACGGCTTGCAAGAAATATTCAAAAAATGCTGATGTTGTTTTCGTTCTGCAAACCGGAAATAGAGTTTTAGGTACGGAAAAATATGCTAAAATTGTTAGTTATAATTTAATTTTGTTGAAAGGTTTGTTGTTGTTTTTAAAATGTTTGAAATTTTTAGCATTTCTGTAGATTTCTTTGACTTCTATAAAAATTTTCATGGTGTACATCATGATCACGTGGTTTATTAATTGGGACATAAACAAAATAAAAATAAGACTGTATATACATGATGGTTTTCAGTAAAAATTAATTCCATTCATCTTTTTTTAGCTCTTTAAAAATTAAAAAGTGATTGAGTTATCTAAATTGAAAAGTGCAATTACAGTTGCAGGTGATCTAGGCATAGGTAAAACTTAAATTCAAAGTATTTTGAAACAAATATGTGAACTTCTGATTGTCTATGAAAAACATCTTGATAGTAATAGTTAAAGCCAGAGGAGAGTCACAGAAAATGAGGACATAACGATCTTTCTCTAAAATGGGTCAATTATTGTATGGGGCTTAAATATAAGTTATATTATGAACCTTTATTAAAAGACCACCTGCTGTAAGAGACCACTTTGCACTCTCCCCTGAGTGGTCTTTTAATGCAGGTTTGACTGTACATACATTGGTTGAAAATACATAATTTATTTGTACTCGCTGCGAAACAGGCAAGAAATGCTTGGTAAACCCCGCATTTCTACCTGATTCTCAAGCTCATCACATAAATTTTATATTTTATATTTCCGATAATGCACATATATTGTATGTAACTGTAGCATCTGAAAAAATAGAGAAAAAAACACATTCCCTAAAAGTGTACAAAATGCCCTTCAAATGAAAATGTGGTTTCTTGAAAATGAAAATCATTGCCTTAAAATCCTTGAAAACTACTTTTTTGTGGTAGAAAATGTGTATGAATCCTTTTTTCTGTTGGTAAAAAATATGTATGAACTTGGCTATTTATACATTACAGGTTCTACATTTGATGAACAAATTGAATTTACCTGCACCGTTTGGCTCTGTTACACCAACACCACCTATTGTAAGTATTATTTTTTGTTGAAGGGAGATAACTCTTGTGGGTATTAAACATGGCCACCTTGTTTTATTGTCATTTTAAAAGGGGTTTGAGTTGTTTTTGCAAATATCTTATCCTGAGCTTCAGCAAGGTATAAGATGTGCAAAAATAAAGAAAACCCAAGATAAAATGACAATAAAAATTTTGTAAAAATGCCTCATGTTGATTTTAATATGAAAATTTTACTGACTTTGCAATCTGCGTCCTTGTGTCCATCCGTCTGTCACATATTTATATGGGCACAACTCCTCATTAATGGCTACATTGATTTCATTCTAATTTTAGAGGATTGTTAGTCACCATATGTACTTGATCATACTACATGGCCATTGTGATTAGTCAAATTTTGAAGGAGTTATGGGACTTTAATATTTAAATATTGTCATACAATGGCTTATCTTGTGAACAAACTGCTCAAAAACTGCTACTTAGATTATGTTCAAATTTAATAATATTTTTAGTGATCATATGCACTGAAAAAATATGGCATCACCATTTCCATTTGTGAAATTTTGCAATCTGCGTAGGAGTTATAGGACTTTGAAATTTTCAACATTGTTACACAATGGCAGATATTGTGGATGCAGTTCTTCAGAAACCTCGGCCCTGTTGTCTGTCAAATTTTACAGGCTTGATATATACCATATATACTAGATCAACCCTTTAGATCGAACTGTTTTCATTGGTCCCTTGGTTGTTGAGGCCATCAAAGTTCAACTGAATAATTTAAAGTGATAAATTTGGATAAGTGCCTATCCAAATGACAGATGCTTTTAAGAATTTATCCTATATATGTCACCATCAACTGATGACCAACTTCCCACTGTCAAACATACCATATAGCAGGTAATTTTCACTATATTCTCGAGGTTTATGGAAGAGCGAAAATAAAAACTCACATAATTTAAGTCAGTACTTTTCCTTCACACAATTTTACATTTGCGAAAATTGATGACAGCTTAAACTAGACATTAGTTAGATGGTATCCATCTCTGTGGGCCCCGCTCCAAGTGGGACCTAGAGGTCAATGGTCAAAGGTCACTAACCAAGATACGCAACACATCGTCTTGAGGTGATCTATCTACATGACTAATATCAAAAGCCTATCTAAAAAGAGAAAAAAGTTATAAAATGGACACGACTTTGTCATTGAAAAAGCATGAATGTGACCCTGAGGTTGAAGGTCAAGGTTAAAGGTCACAAACCAAGGTACACGACACGTCCTCTTGAGATGATCTATCTACATGCCAAATATCAAAAGCCTTTCTCAGATGAGACAAAAAGTTATAGCCCGGACATGACTTTGTCATTGAAAAAGCATGAATGTGACCCTGAGTTCAAAGGTCAAGGTCAAAGGTCAAGGTCAAAGGTCACCAGCCAAGTTAGGCGACACGTCCTCTAAAGGTGATCTATCTACATGCCAAATATCAAAAGCCTCTCTCAAAAGAGAAAAAAGTTATAGCCCAGACACAACTTTGTCATTGAAAAAGCATGAATGTGACTCTGAGGTCAAAAGTCAAGGTCAAAGGTCACCAACCAAGGTACGCGTCATGTCGTCTTGAGGTGATTTATCTACATGCCAAATATCAAAAGCCTATCTCTAATGAGAAAAAAGTTATAGCCCGGACACGACTTTGTCATTGAAAAAGCATGAATTTGACCCTGAGGTCAAAGGTCACCAACCAAGGTACGCGACACATGGCCTTAAGGTGATCTATCCACATGCCAAATATCAAAAGCCTATCTCAAAAGGGAAAAAAGTTATAGCTCGGACACGATTGTTTCGGACGGACGGACAGATGGACAGACTGATTACTATAGGGCGTCCGCCACTTATTTGGTGGGGCCCTAATTAAATACCCCTCTTTGGTGAACGAATCGCAAAAATTGGCATCTGCGAAAATTACCCGCTATATGGTAAGTGATCTTACTCGTACATAAAGAATTCTTTTTAGAGAGCCTGATAAACATTTTCTGATCTCATGAAAAACACTGAGAAATTTATATGTATAGTTTCAAACATGTTTTGCTTTTGGTGATATGTATGACCTAGATTTAGGGAAACCTATACAATTTTTTTCTAAGGTGGTATGGCATGGGCTGTAATGGATAGTGAAGCATATGTTTGCCATTGAAACAAAACAAGAAAATTGAAATTTTGGAAAAGAAGTAATTTGCTACATTTGTACACTGATGATTCTCTATTAAATCCTTTGTGATTTTGGTGTTCGACTTTCTTCTGTAGTGCGATAATATTTTATCAGCAGACTGTGCTCTTTGAGCTTTAGCAGTTAAGTTAGCAGGGAGCACTCCTTAACCCATCTTTCAAAATTAAGTTTGTCTTAATCTTTCCTCTTCAAGATAGTGGTCTTGGAGTTAGAAGTTTACCTAAATTGGGTTTTATTTATATGTTTATTATACATGTACCATATGGAAACAGGATAGATAAAAGGGATGTTTGGGTACCAATAAACCGGTTTTACCCTTCAGCTTGCTTTTTGCTAGTGTGGATACCAAGTTGGGCTATCATTGTTTATACAGTGAAAACTGTCTAAACCGAACTCCTTTGGGACTGAAAATTTTGTACAGTTTAGACAGGTGTTTGGTTTAAACAGGTTCAAAATATATAGCAATTGATAGATAGGGTCTTGACATTATATTTGGTTTAGACAGGTTTTCGGTTTAGTCAGGGTGCGGTTTAGACAGGTTTCACTGTATATGACTTCTGTCTTTATTTGTTTTTTTTTTTTTTTGCAGTTCCCTTGTGGATTGTAGCAAGTGATTGTAATTTTCAGTCTTTGTAGGTGTTTCCTGCTTTTTTTCCATTTAAAAAAAAATTGCATGAATATTGGGGAAATACAGTTTCTACAACGAGAACTAAGTTGATTATGAAATTTCTCACATCGAGTTAAATAAATTTTGCAAATGTTTGAAAACGAGGCTTGCTGAGTTTTTAAACATTTGAAAATTTATTTAACAAGATGTGAGAAATTTCATAATTAACATGTTAAAGTTGTGGAAACTGTTTCTCTAATGACTGGACGAAAAACACCGAGGATTGTATTCCGAATAAATTTGGCGGGAAATGTCACGAAACTTGTTCTCCTCTCTAGAGAGGAGAACAAATGTTTCCACACCGTTCAGGGAATGTGAAAACTGGATAGAAATTAGAGAATGTATAATCCCTGTGAGAATATATATTGAACTGCAAGCTCATGCAATAATCAGGACATCATCCTCAAATATTCATGCAAGGTACCTAAATGGACTTTTCACTGGCAGTGACATGGGTGCGATGGGTACTAGAGCAAATCATGCTTACCCTTCCAGAGCACCTGATGATATCTCGGTTCTTGAAGGGGTTCACACTGCTAGTGTCTTTGACATTCTTGTTCATTTTATACCCGGCCACACCTATTGGCGAGGTATAATGAGATACCCTCAGTCATGTGTCTTGCATTCCATCTGTCCGTATGTCTGTCTGTTCATCTGTCCCCCGAAGGTTTTTTACTGATAACTTGTAAACAAAATAACATGGGGTCTTCAAATTTGGTATGTAAGTTGATTACCACAAAACTCAGGCCAAGTTTAGTTTAGGGTTCAGAGGTCCAAGGGGTTCTGGAGTTGTGCCCCTTGAAAATTTGAAATTTTGCTAATTTTACAATTTCTGATGGATACTTTGTGAATGAAATAACATACTGTCTTCAAACTTGGTTTGTATGTTGTTAACCACATAATTCAGGCCAAGTTTGATTTTGGTTTCAAGGGTGTTCTGGAGTTATGTCCCTTGAAACTTTGAAATTTTGTGAATTTTAGAGTTTATGACTGATATCCTGTGAATGAAATAGCATACTTTCTTCAAACATTGTATGCAAGTTCCGGGATGCAAGTTGTTTACCACAAAACACAGACCAAGTTCAATTTTTGGTTCAGAGGTACAAAAGGTTCTGGAGTTATGGCCCTTGAAACTTTGAAATTTTTTTGAAACTTGGCAGGGTATCAAGTAATGCACCATTACTATTTTTATACGACCGCAAAAATTTTGAGGTCGTATTATGGTATGGCGTCAGAGTCGGCGTCGGCGTCTGTGGACAGCATAACTTTGGTTCTAGGGAACAGATTGTTATCAAATTTTGGTATGATGTTTGTTGGCACAAGCTTAAGCCCTGGTTTTAATTTCGCGTTCCCTGCCCCAACTGTTTTTGAAAAAGAGGCAAAAAAGGGGTTAAATTAGATATTTTCGTGTCTGTGGACAGCATAACTTTGGTTCTAGTGGACGGATTGTTTTCATATTTTAGTATGATGTTTCTTGGAACATTCTTGAGAAAGCTTTTTTATGCCCCCCTGCGACGTCCTTCCGTCCGTCCGTCCGTTCGTCCGTCCGTCCGTCCGTCCGTACGAATGAAAAACACAACTATTCATGTTTTTTTTTAGAGAGTTTGCAAACAAATTCCAACTACTTCAAAGGAATCGAACTTACAATAAGTAGATGTGCACACACATATCTTTTGGAATATTCAAAATGGCCACCGTTGCCATGGAAACTGAAAAAAGGCGGGGAAATTCAAAGTGCTTCAAATTTGATGAAACTTTACAAGAAGGATGCCTAGCACCTATAGAAATGATTTTGGGTCTCAGAATTTTCAAAATGGCTGCTGTTGCTATGGAAACTGGAAAAAGGCGGGAAAATTCAAAGTGCCTCAAAATGGATGAAACTTCACAGGAAGATTACCTAGCACCCATAGAATTGATTTTCGGGCTCAGAAATTCCCTTTTATGTATTTTGGAAATAGGAGAGGCATATCATTGTGTCCATACTTGTACTGTGTCAACACACGCTTAAATTTGCACTTTCCCTATTGATTCAGGGTTCAATGAGCGGGGGCATGATTGGTTGCCATTTGGCGACAGCTCTAGTTTCGTATAGTTTTTGGCCCCACCCATTTCAGAATTAGGGGCCAAAAAAAGGTTAAATTGGGTGTTTTCACATATTTGACTGTAGAATCTTTATTATTTATTGGATTTTGATGGGGTTTCTTTCACTGTACTCCTTAGAAAATTTCCAATCTGGAGTGTACCAATGGATTTCACGTGGCATGTACCATTCACGAGATAAATGGGGCCCAAAAGGGGCTAATTTCAAAAATTTCAATTTTTTATTTTAGTCCGATTTTGGTGGAGTTTTTTGCAATGGATTCCTTATAAAAAATAAACTAGTGCTGTACCACAAGATTTTTGATAATTTGTTTCCTTTCCAAGCTATGAGGGGCCCAACGGGACCAAAATTGCAAACATACTGATTACCTAAAATTTTTATTTTTCATCTGATTTCATTGGGATTTTTATGCCCCGCCACGTAGTGGAAGGGGCATATAGATTTACCCTTGTTCGTCCGTCCGTACATCCCAATGTTAAGTTTTGCGTTTAGGTCCATATTTTGGTTACCTCTTGTAATATTTTAATAATATTAAATGGGTACATGCACCTTGATATGTACTACCAGATTCACTAACAATTAATGATCCATGACCTACATTTCAAGCTTGAGTGACTTCTGATAAATTTTGCGTTTAGGTCCATTTCTCATCAACTACTCATCATACCACAATGATGTCTCATCAAATTAATCACCTTGATGAGTACTACCCAAATCATCAAGAATTAAGTGCTTTTGACCTATATTTTACGCTTGAGTGACTTTTTGTTAAATTTTGCGTTAAGGTCCATTTCTCATCAAGTACACATCATACCACAATGATGTCTCATCAAATTGATCACCTTGATGAGTACTACCCAAATCATCAAGAATTAAGTGGCTTTGACCTATATTTTACGCTTGAGTGACTTTTGTTAAAACTTGCATTTAGGTCTATTTCTCAACAACTAAACATGCTATCACAATCATGTTGCGTCATATAAATCACCTTGACAGATGCTATTCAAATCAAGTGTCTTTGACCTACTTTTTATGCTTGAGTAACTTTTGGTAAAATTTGTGTTTTAAGGTCCATTTCTAAACAACTACACAACATATCATGATATTTCATGAAGAGACCAATCTTGGTGAGAACTACCTAATTGTAAGACAATTTTTTCTTTGACTTTGACCAACATTTTACCCATGAATGACTTTGTTAAATTTTTGCATTAGGTCCATTTATTAACAACTAGGTGTTTAATCAAATAAATCGCTTAAGTTCTCTATTGCGATAAATTTTACGGCGGGGCATCCCTGTCTTATAGACACATTCTCTAGTTTTCTTTAGATTCCTCTTATTGTAAGCTTTCAGTAGTTTGTCAACAGATTTGGTGTAGCTCTTTCTGTTTCTGAGCTATAAGGGGTCAAAGGGACCAGAATTGCCATTTTTAGAAATATGTGAAATCTTTTATTTTAGATAGATTTTAATGGGATTTTTTTCTTTGGATTCCTCTCAATGCAAGCTTTCAGTAGTATGTCAACAGATTTGATGTATCTATTACCGCTCCCGGGCTATAAGGGGTCAAAGGGGCCAAAATTGCAATTATTACAAATATGTGAAATCTTTATTTTTCATCAGATTTTGATGGGGTTTTATTCCTTGTGTTCCTCTCATTGTAAGCTATAAGTAGTCTTCAATGGAATTGGCGTAGCTCATATCATTTCCGAGCTATAAGGGGTCAGAGGGGCCAAAATTTCAATTATAAGAAATATGCGAAATCCTCATTTTTCATCAGATTTTGATGGGATTTTTTCTTTGGATTATTCTCATTGTAAGCTTTGTTTTTACTATTTCGGGTCCAGCTTATTACTGTATCAAGCTTTTTTGTGTCCATCTAATTACTGTGTCAAGCTTTTTACTGTGTCCAAATTTGCTCTAAATTTCACTTTTTCAAATTTATGTGGTTGACATGGTGCGGTCGTATCATGCTGCGCTCTGCGTAGCCCTTTATTGTTTATTTGTTTTATATTCGTGTTGGATATGAATTGTCATGATTTTGGAATTTCCCCATTCCTTATTTTTGCTTCTGTATTTGTTTGAGAATGTACCTATAATTTAACCCATCATTGCTGTTCAAATGCCTGTACCAGGTTAGGACCATTGTAGTTGACAATTTTTCCACCTGTTTTGTGTTTTTTGCCTATGGATTTCTGCTCTTTTGGTATTTTTTTTTCCTGCACCAAGCAGTTCTGAAAGTCTTACAGACGTTATCATTCAAAAGTCAATAAACATTTCCCGCCGTGCACGGTCCCGGCTGAAGAATAGGCCCGCAGCATCCTCTGAGCTTGGAGTATGAGCCATCCTAACAGAGGACCCCGAGGGAACCCCGGGATATAGAAATAGGACCCAGTATCTCCGGCTTGCGGGGTGTGACCCCTCCTAAACGGAGGCTGACCCCGAGGGTCCCGGGATATAGAAATAGGACTCATTCCGTGGTTGTGCGGGATTAATAAATACACAACCCATCTTTCGGATGGGATGTAAACTCAGGTCCACGTGTTGGAAGAAATGCCACGCTTCCTGCACGTTAAAGAACCCTTGTAGCAAGCTCTTTTTGGGGTGGTCCGTAGGTGATCGGCTACAAGGCTAAATTCCCCGCCCTTGACGATTTCACCCTACTTTTCCAGTGGCAGTCAGAATTTCCCGTCCCATGGCCATTTCCATACCCCAAAGTGATTATTTATCAACAAACTTGTTCTCGTCTTGATATAGCTGAAATATTGCTGAGTAGACGTTAAACAATATTCAATCAATCAATCAATCAATAAACATTTCCATAATATTTCCATAATAGGAAATGATATCATGATTCTGATTCGCATCTGAGCTGGTTACATCAGGTAGACCAGGTATGTTCCAA
>MJUU01045069.1:0-32946 GCA_002080025.1 Modiolus philippinarum
CCTCATATTTGAACCTTAACGCAAACTTTAACCTGAGGTGGGACGAACGGACAGACGGACGGACGGGCGAGATGCTATATCCCCTCCCCAACTCCGTCGGACGAGGGGATAATCAAACCATTAGAAATCCAGAAATCGAAAGATGTTTAAAAACTGATAGAGAACAAATAACTAAAAGGATCTAAATTGAAAGTCAAAATAGCTAAAGACAGAGAAGATAATGCTTCCTGTTAAACAAAATTTTCTGAATTTTAGATATTGTGTAATTAGATAAAAAAAAATTGGTTTCCGGGCAGAACCAAAGTACTGAACAACCGGGTTTGTGAATATCCTCGGTGACTAGCAGTCCACCAGAAGTGACATCGAACCAGTGGTAATAATATATTTAATTTTTGTTTTTAGCTCATCTTTTTTAAATTTTTAGTTCTCCAGACATATTACCATATCGACAACTTATGTTTTTCATTACAAATGAAAAAAACCACCATTTGAAAATAAATTCACAATTTAGGAAAAAGCTGACCAAAAAAGGCCATAAACATGTTCGGGAAATCACCAATTCAACTTATGACAGTGCAGTGAATTACTTAGTTTTACAAAATTTCATATATTGTTACTTTTAAAGGCTGACACAAAACTACCGTTTTCCCAAATTTTTATGTTGGTACTCATTTGCAATCTTGACACTGCCTTTATTTGTTAAAAATCTTAAAATTGAAACGTTTGTTGTCTTTTAAACGGTTTTAGATTGCGGAAGGGTTTAGGTTTCTTTTTTATAACCCCCCTTTTTGGACTTGGGACTTGGGCCTTATTCCACGAACTGAAAAGTCAAAGCATTTTGGACTTGTACTTCAAATTTCAAAAACAAATAAAAAAATAAAAAAATGGACTCTGGACTTCATCTCAAATTTTGGGCGTACTCTGGACTCAAGGGGTAGGGGGTTATACCCTCCCAGAAGCCACAAGTTGAAAAACCTAGAGAATCGCATTCCATGACAACACAAACACAAGAACAAAACGACCGGAATCGAATACAAACATATATTCTGCTGAAGTGAAATATCCAGGTAAATCCTGCAATTTGATTGGTTACCTTGACAGGGGATATGAGACCGTATCCCCGTGGTAGGAAAATCACAATTTTTAAACGATTTTAATGGAAAAATTATAGCACTTCTAGCAGAATATAAAAGTTATTCGGGCATCACAGGGGATACGGGTTCATATTCCCTGTCTTTGCTCTATATCCCCTTCGCCTGACGGCTCAGGGGATATAAAACACAGACAGGGAATATGAACCCGTATCCCTTGTGAAGATTCCCGAATAACATATAATATCATCAGTAGCACTAGTAAGTAACCTCAAAGAGAAAATTGGCACAAAAAATCAATGAAGTACCAATCAAGCACATTCTACTCTTAAGATTCAATATTTTCACCCACGATACACAAAAATCAGTGGGATTTTAACCATAATTTTGAATTTTTATGATAGTTTATGATTTGGTTAAGCCTATTGCGAATAACCCTGTAACTTAGTACATCTGAGTTTCCACCAGCCCAATAGTCACTCTTGTCTGACATGAAAATTAACCTTGCTTGTCATAGAAAATTTACCGTTTTAATCAAAATTCTAACCCTTGAAAATACCGAGGCTTTATTCCGTGTATGGCACTCGGTGGGTGTCCGTGGTACTGGATTTGGCCTCCTATTTCGACTTTTTTGGATATGAGCACTTCTCTTTTTATTTTATACTTCTTTTTGGATTATGGCCTTCCATATTATTTGATACTAATAATGCTGATGAGAGGTTACTCCTTGAAACACGTGTACAGCAAAACAAAACTTGTTGTTTATTATGGAACTTGGACATTTTTGTATTTCCAAACAGATCTTGTCATCATGAAATACCTTCTGATTGACTAGCAGTCCAAACAAAGGACCAAGCTATATACATATGTATGAATATTTTGAATTCTTGTCAGTGGACGTTTGGCGTAGGATATGCGTGCTAAAATTGGTAATTTTCACATCACTCATTTTGGTGAGACTCCTTGGGAATTTGCGACAATAAACAATTGAAAGGATATGGAGTAAATGCACATAAAACAAAGTCCCTACAAATACATGGCAACACCAATTCAAGGAACAACGCTTTTATTGTTGCTCTTCATCTTGAAGTCACCATGAGGCCTTCAACAACGAGCTGTGCTCATACCTCATAGTAAGTTCAAGACGGTCCCAAGCACCGGTTTTAAGACAAAACAAAAAGCCTTTCAAAACATGTAGTAATCAGATAATGACAGAGCGCAAGGAAATACTAAGTTTCACAAAATATCTTAACTTCAGATATTGTTAATTTTTAAAATGATCGATTGTGGGGCCAGCACAGGAACTGTCCAATGAAATTTTCCTGTAATCTAGGTCCAACTTTTACAAAACTTTTATAATGATAGTAATTTGCAATCTTGACATTTATTTTGTCGTTTATTGTCGATTAAATAGTTTTAGATTGAGGAAGGGTCATGTTTCTTTTTTTACTTTCTTTAAATACCCACATTTACAGATGGTTTTACGCATCGAAGGAACAAGGGAAGTGAATCAAAGTCCAAAGACATGGCAAAAACAGCAACAGAGAAAAAAAACAAGTGCCCAAGTTTGATTTCACTTTTCAGAAATTATACAGTTTTCTTTCTTTCTTCCTTTTTGTAGACATCTACTGGAAAATGTGTTTATCATTTTGATATCTAATAGAATCGGCAATTGGAATAATGATTCAAAGGATTCAACAACAAAATGTGAAATCCAGAAGCCATAAAATAAAAAACATGGAGAGATCAAATCCATGGCAACACCTGTAAATTCTACTCCAAGGTTCAATATGTTCATGTCAGTTGTCAGATCAAGAAGATGTGACCAAAAATTTAAAGCTTCTTTTCGAATTTTTATTGCCGTTCATAATTTGATCGAGCTTATGGCATACAGGCGGGACTTTCAAGGTAATTTTTTGACGCCGAAAAAGTTCTTTTATTGCATGGAAAACTGACAGGAGGATACACTATTACATTTATCAATGATGACAGTGGCGCACCAGGTTGACTGTTTTAATAAATAAAAATTTTAGTCTACAGCTGTCATGCTTTGATAGTTTATATCAACATTTTCTATTCAATGAATCAGGAATCCAGGTGTCATTCCCACCTAGAGTTAATAAAGCAATCATTTCCTCCTTCAAGTTCACAAGAGTTCCTATCTCGAAAGTATCATATGGGTTTTTGGTTGACTTTATCTAATTCATGCTTAACCATTCGTTTATGAGGTATTTCAAGAGCCCCTTAATTTCTGTTTTCGAAGAGAATTTTGACTTTCGTGGCATTGAATGCTAATTCTTTTAGATCCTATACTTCGGAGTTTTTCACGGTCTTTTGTAAAATGTTCCTTACGTACTGTAGATTTCACTGTCGGAAATTTAAGGTAGTTTTCTGTAATTATTTATATAAATATTTTATTGAAAATGTATATCACACATAATCTTGTGAATTGTAAAGTAATTTGCTCTTTGTTGAAGGTCATGTGGAAACTTAGAGCAATAAAAGCTCTGATAAAACTTATAAACATTTCAGTTTCTTGGTTGGACACACTTAATCAACCTGTCAGTAGCCGCCAAATGTAGTACACAAGATTTTTATCATCACAAAATACTTCCTTATTGACCATCAGTTGAAAAAAAGGACTAAGACACATGTATACATATTTTGAAGAGACTTCAAGATGAAGAACAACAATAAGAGCGTTGTTCCTTACTTTTTGCAGACTTTTTCTCATGCGCATTTACTCCATATTCTTTCATTGTGTGTTTGTCAGTGATCACTCGTGTGTCGCAGGAAATGAGAGTTAAAAACTGGTCGTTTTTACGTCAAACATTTGGTGCGCCTCATTGGAAATTTGTTATAAGACTTTTTGAGATTGATATTCAGGAGTCCTTTGAATGGATTCATTAATTTTATTTCACATTGTTTCAAGGAAATATAATAAAACAAATAAACAATTTAAAGACAATATTTCTTTATTTCACGCAGTGTAACAAAATGATAGGTATTTAAACAATGGGTATTAAAAGAAATCGAAAGACAAACATGAATATAAATGGCAGTAAAAACATTAAGTAATCCAGTCGAAAAACAGTTTGTGACTCTGAGGTTACATTATATATTTTGGGAATTCTAAAATTATCTTATATCGGTATATAGTCATTTAAGAATTGCTATTAAGTCTGTGTTGTCGCAATATAATCTGAAAATACCAACTTTTTATATTTTTTGTTCATACATCTTGGTATATGACAAGCAATTAATATCACTTATTTCACGCAGCAATAAAGATTTCCTAATTATTTTATGTATCTCAGCAATATCTCAACAATATTTATAACTTCAGCAGCTAAGAAAATATACAAATTTGTGACTTTGTAAGAATGTTGTGATTATACAGGTAAACAGTATAATAGAATAACAAATAACAAGTCAGTAACATAAAAGCACCACAATAACAAAGGACAATTCCATTTAATATCTGGGAGGCAATTTTGAAAGGGTATAATGCAAAATTTGATATGGCAAATTGCATGCTGAGGTAAATTGTCCTCATTCTAGGTGATTATTTTCTCAAAAACGTAGTGTTATGTGATATGGTACATGTAAAGTGAAAAATACCCTAAATATCCTCGAAGACGTTGGTTTTCTTCTATCCTTTTGTCAGATATGAAATGGACTTGTCCAATTTAAAGTACAATTCACTCATTCTGATGAAGACAGATTTGTTTCACAACCATCAAATCTTGTGTTCAGTCATTATGATATACTAATGGATGGCCATTTCTTTTGGTTTTTGTTTGTTTATGCAGTATTCTGAATACATTGTTATTAAAATCCAATCGTAGCTACTCGGCCATTTCCGTTATCCCGTAAATGGCCGATTTGTTACGATTGATTAAAATCAGTTAAAATTGATGTCATGTTTTGATGTCAGTTTACTTACCACAATTAGGATAATCATCTTTTATATTTACTCATAATAGACAAACTACATACTTCTATTTTCTAAAATTGCACTTTAAATTTATGAGCTATACCCTTTATAAAAATCAAGGTCTATCAACGTGTATAATACATATAAAATTTTTAATCTATGTATATTAATTAAAAAAAAACAATGACTTTGATTTGTATATCTATAGAATTTATAAAATTACAATATAACATAATAAAGCATAACATTCATACATGGGAAATTTTCATTTATGCATTTTGCTTATTTGCTTGATCTAAATTTCTCTAGTATACAGCTTTGATAGATATATCTTACAATTCAACTGTATAAGTTCCACATCAACTTTTGCATACTTTCAGGATCTAAATAATATTGTATTTAGACACAGTTTTTCCAAAGAGAGGTTGTGCAATGCAAGAAATATATTATCTCAAAATATATAGCATATTAAAATGACAATTTTGTCAAACATATACTTCGGAAGAATCAAGATTACAAAAAAGCACAAAATGAAATTATTGTGGCTTCAAAGTAGTAGAGTACAGTGTTCATATACATAAAATGTACTTAATAAAAATAAATCTGACAAAATATTAACATTACAAGAACACATATAAAAAGAATCAATAAAATACTGTACAAATGAACAAATACTGAAATATATAATACTTTGTTTTCTTTTTTCCTGTAAAAATTCAAAATGAATAAAAATTTACAAAATGATCCTAATACTGATTACTAGACAGTGTTCTGTAAAACTTCTTCTAATTTATTGAGCGAGTTATACGGGTTACATGGAGGTACTGTTGTCACCATCTTTGACATCTTTGATTCCTTCTTAAAATCTGAAGTATTTGGTGTTATAGGTAATGATCTGAAATATTACAAAATTACAACTTCATAATCGCTGGTAAGTCTAAAATAAAAAAAAAATGCTAGGTTCTCATCCCCTATTGCCCCGATTGTTTGATACGTTCGAAAATTTTTAAGTTTGGTTTTTGGCTCATTTCTTTAAATTTCGTAGGGTTTTTTTTTGCTAAATATTGGAGAAATTGAAAAATAAAATTCGCCCCGATAATTGAAACCTTCAATAAAAAAACAGTATTGCAAAAAAAAATATTTTGTTGAGTTAATATCTTTTTTCACAAAATGGTACAATGTAAATGATTATCTTGTGGGGTCATTTCTTTTTTTTAGGTATCTTAACCATATCTACAAGGTTTTTGGGAAATTAAGCTAATAACAAGCATTGAAACTAAAATGTCATTATGTTGGTTTTTTATGTAACTTCTGTAAAAAGTTTTATTGGTCCTTAGTATAGAATTCAGAATGAAAATAAGACCACAAAAGTTGTAGAAAACAACATTGGACTCACTGAAGGATAAAAGATTATTAAAAAAAAAACTTGTAAAATGAACAGGAGCTTTTAAAAATGCATTGCATATCAAGTTTAAATGTTAACAGGTGCAAACTTATAAATGTATAAAAATGCATACCAAATGATAATATGTTTTCACCTTAAATTGAAAAACCATTTCATTTTATTTTACGTTAACTATAAGCAAGTCCATGTAGCAGACTCTGCTGTTTTTGGGACAGATATAAACAAGTTCTTACCTATGAACCGTGGCAGTTGTAGCAGACTGTGCTGTTTTGGGACAGATATAAACAAGTTCTTACCTATGAACTGTAGCAGTTGTAACAGACTGTGCTGTTTTGGGACGGATATAAACAAGTTCTTACCTATGAACTGTAGCAGTTGTAGCAGACTGTGCTGTTTTGGGACAGGAATAAACAAGTTCTTACCTATGAATTGAAGCAGTTGTAGCAGACTGTGCTGTTTTGGGACAGATATAAACAAGTTCTTACCTATGAACTGTAGCAGTTGTAGCAGACTGTGCTGTTTTGGGAGATATAAACAAGTTCTTACCTATGAATTGTAGCAGACTGTGCTGTTTTGGGACACATATAAACAAGTTCTTACCTATGAATTGTAGCAGACTGTGCTGTTTTGGGACAGATATAAACAAGTTCTTACCTGTGAACTGTAGCAGTTGTAGCAAACTGTGCTGTTTTGGGACAGATACTAGTATAAACAAGTTCTTACCTATGAACTGTAGCAGTTGTAGCAGACTGTGCTGTTTTGGGACAGAAATAAACAAGTTCTTACCTATGAATTGAAACAGTTGTAGCAGACTGTGCTGTTTTGGGACAGATACTAGTATAAACAAGTTCTTACCTATGAACTGTAGCAGTTATAGCAGACTGTGCTGTTTTGGGACAGAAATAAACAAGTTCTTACCTATGAACTGAGGCAGTTGTAACAGACTGTGCTGTTTTGGGACAGATATAAACCAGTTCTTACCTATGAACCGTGGCAGTTGTAGCAGACTGAGCCGTTTTTGGTAACATAGAAGAATTGGCAGGAGAATACACTCCTTGCCACAATGTACATCCTTCATATCCGGGAATGTTAGGTCGGCTGTAATAAAATTTAATGCATTCAATTTCTTTAAAAAATATTATGTCGACTTCTTGCATTTTTGCAATAAAAGCAATAATAAACAGTCGAGAACTTTTATCGTTTATTATCTTGCAATATCTTTAGCTTAAAAAAAACATTTCTTGGTGAAAAAAAAATTCAGTGCTTATTGTTATGTTAGGTTGTTTCCTGTAAAGGATCCAAACATGACATTCCTGTTTGAGGCTGTTAACGTAAAAATACATTAGGTTGAAAAGGTAAGACCATAAAAATGAACTTTGACGTACGTAAAATGTGTATTTTATGTCATTGTTTTATTGTTCTATATAGTCCTGATTCAAATATCATTTTTGTGAACTTAGTGATTGTAGATGACAGTGATTGTAAGAGCACTTTGCCAGTTTAATTAATGTGTGTTGACAATCCCGAATCAATGACCAGCAAAGACATAGATGTAGCGTTGTTCGACAATTTGCAAAGAATTCCGCCCAGAACGGTGCTAGGGACCGTCTTTAACTTACTATGAGGTGTGGGCAAAGCTCATTGTTGAAGGCCTCATGGTGATTTCAAGATGAAGAACAACAATAAAAGCGTTGTTCATTTGCTTGTTTATACCATGTATTTGTAGAGACGTTGTATTACGTGCATTTACTCCATATCCTTTCATTTACCATTAAGTATACATAGAGTAATATTTTTTTCCTCTATAGTATTTTTTATACATTTTGTTCTGCTGTTTGAGTTGTAGAACAGACAGCGTTGGGAGACTTTCACAATCAATCACAATCCATCATTTCTAAATAATGATAAACGTGATTGTATTGTTGCATATAGGACATACAGAAGATAACATTTCTCGGGGAAGTCTTTAATTCATGTCCTGGATTTCACACCTTCGAAATAAAAAAATTACCCAAGTTACATAATATACAGTAAATTTCGTTATGCTGTACACGTGTTTCAATGAGTAACCTCTCATCAACAGCATTAGAATCAAATAAATTGGAAAGCCATAGTCCAAAAGTTAGTCAAAAAGAAGTACTCATTACCACAAATACTGAAATAGGAGGCCTAATCCAGTACCAAGGACATCTACCGAATGCCATAATCCTTGCCATAAACGGAATGAAGCCTTGGTATTTTTCAGTGGTTAGAATTTTGATAACAAGAGGCTCTCAAGAGCCTGTATCGCTCACCTGGTACTTGATTAACATATACATTTTATGTATATAATTAAACTATAGTTCCAATATGCCCAATTAGTTTATAGGGAGAAGACCACTGTTAGTGTTTCCCATGGGGTCCAATGTTAAACTATGCTGCTGGCAGCATTCTTGGATAAACTGGGTGTGGGAACCTTTTTCAGGGGTCCACATAAAGACTATTTTGACCAAGTCTTGTTCCATTGGCTCAGTAGTTTCAGTTTAGCGTGAAAAACATCTTTTTTGTAAGGGACCACTCAGGACTATTGTTGCCAAGTTTGGTACCGATTGGCTACGCAGTTTCAGAGATTAGATTTTTGAACGTGTTTTCCCATTGGGTGTAATATGTTAAAACTATGTTTCCCGCTGACAGTCATCTTGGATATCGCGTTGACCTGAAAAACAATTTTTTTTTTTGCAAGGGACCATCCAAGGACTATTGTGGCCAAGTTTGGTTCCAATTGGCCCAGTATTTTAAGAGAAGATCTTTGAATGTGTTTTCCCATAGGGTCCAATGTTAAAACTTTGTTTCCCGCTGGCGGCCATCTTGGATATGGCACTGACCTGAAAAACACCTTTTTGCAATGGACACCACAAAGACTACTGAGGCCAAGTTTGGTTCTAATGGGCCCAGTAGTCTAAGAGGAAAAGATCTTTAAAACTCTTTTCCCATAGGGTCCAATGTTAAAACTATGTTCTCGAATGGCGGCCATGTTGGATATAACAGTATCCTGAAAAACAATCAAAGGACTATTGTGGCCAAGTTTGGTTCCAATTGGCTTAATAGTTTCAGAGAAGATCTTTGAATGTGTTTTCCTGTAGGGTCCAATGTTAAAACTATGTTTCCCGCTGGCGGCCATCTTGGATATCACATGGACCTGAAAAACAACTTTTTTGTAAGGGACTACCAAAGGACTATTGTGGCCAAGTTTGGTGCCAATTGGCTCTGGTGTTTCAGAGAAGAAGATCTTTGAATGTAATTTCCCACAAGGTCCAATGTTTAAACTATGTTTCCTGCTGGCGGCCATTTTGGATATCACGCAGACCAGAAAAACACCTTTTTTGTAAAGGACCACCAAAGGACTATCGTGGTCAAGTCTGTTGCAAATTGGCTTAGTAGTTTCAGAGAAGAAGATCTTTGAATGTGTTTTCCCATAGGGTCCAATGTTAAAACTATGTTTCCCGCTGGCGGCCATCTTGGATATCGCGCGGACCTGAAAAACATCTTTTTTGTAAGGAACCACCAAAGAACTATTGTGGCCAAGTTTGGTGCCAATTGGCTCAGTAGTTTCAGAGGAGAAGATCTTTGAATGAAAAGTTTACGCCGGTCGGACGACGGACGCAAGGTGATGGCAAAAGCTCACCTAAAAAAAAGGAAATTTCTATAAAACGTAAGGTAAAATTTTCATGTCAGACAAGTCTGACTATTGAGCTGGTGAATACCCCCGGGGACTTCTGGTCCACCAGCAATGGTATCGGCCCAATGGTACAAAATACAACCAAAGTTGCATGAAAAACAGTAATTTTCGTTATGCTGTACACATGTTTCGATGAGTAACCTCTCATCAGCAGCATTAGAATCAAATAATATGGAAAGCCATCATCCAAAAGTTATATTCAAAAAGAAGTACTCGTTACCAAAAATATCGAAATAGGAGGCCAAATACAGTACCAAGGACATCTACTGAGTGCCATACTCAGAGTTGAAATTTTGAGTACATCCTTTTTATCAAGTTCATCTAGAAATTCTTTCTTTTGGGAAATGCACTATTATGAAAAAGAAAGGAAATGGGGTAAATGTCAAGGAGACAACATCCCATTTCTAGGTTACAATGACCCAAAACAAAGCATCTTAGTTCACTTACTGTGCTGTTTCGCTGTATCGTGGAATATTGACACGTTTAACAGTTAGTGGGACAAACTTCTCTTGAGCATTATCTATTTCATCTAAATTGGTTCCACCTATACATCCACTGTAATAGAAATTACAAAAAAAAATCAATTAAACGTTATACACAATGTAATTACAAAATAGCAAGATATTTAAATTTGAATCATACATATTTGTTTTTTTCGTATTTTAATATTTTCATCTTTTATTACATCTGAACTAATGAGTCATAAATTTTCAAAATGGCCATTTACAGAAATCAAAATTTAAAAACACTGTTTTTCTGTAAAATTTAAAACTGACTGACTAAAAAACAGCATCGTCTAAGAGAGTTCTATATTTTTAAACAATAGTAGATTTAGTTTCAATGTCAGTTGTATTAGAGTGTCTGTGTCATTTATAAACATGAAATTGCAAATAACCATGAATCAAATCGGAAGTAGAAAGAAATTTGGATCACTATTTTGAGGTGAATTCCTGTCTTTATTCAACTAAAAAAACAAAAACAATAAAACGAAATATAGGCATTCCGTTTTAATTTTAAGCATTCTTTTGATTTAATATCAGGTATGCAATTACATAGTTAGATCTCGTTATTTAGTATGTTAAACACCAATCTTCAATGTTAATCGAAAATACTTCATTTATGACCATAAAAACATCTAGAAATTTTTGCACATCAAAAAGTGTTCTTTTCAGAACCTGTGATTCTCTGCCCCACGTTCTCTTAAGATCTGATCTGTAAACTACTGTGTGTAAGCTTACCTGTAAGTTGGTATCTGTTGAGCTCTGGGATAAGAACTACAACTGAAAATATTTAAAAAAAAGTTAAAATGTTTCCTTAATATTTAAACGGTCGTTTATTCACTTTTAACAGAAGAGACTTGGATGTCAAAATGGTCATATGCAGAACAGAAAAGCGATTTTAGTTAAAAAAGAACAATGTGCCTTCATAACTTCTTATCATTCTATTTGGGTGGTATCACTAAACAGACAGTCAAATACTGTCAGGCTTTCAAACAAGTGTCTAAGAGAAATCCTTCAGGAAAATATCAATTACTTATGTAAAGGAATAGACGAAACAGGGACAGTTTGGATAGCAGATTCATTTCATCATGAATCTCTAATAATTCATCAATAAACAGTCTAACGTTCAGCACAGTGAGCTGAGGCTTAGGAAGACCACTGATAGACAGCTAAAATAATGGATAAAATTAGGTTGGCCAGAGGGCAGCAGAAAACATAGTCGTGGGAAACTTCAAACTTAGACTTTTATCCAACAAAACAAGGATACAGGCGGCAGGTGGAAATTTGACATAAATTTCTAAGGAAAATAAGAAATACACGAATTTTTATACTTGCACAAGAAAATTTTATAGATTTGCATAGTACTTACAAGACAATAGGTTGTGTTTTATAATAACCATTTCTTCTTTGGAACCAATCCCAAGACCTTCCAGTACCCTGTAACAATATAATAATTCTAATTTAGCAAGTTTTATAAAAAAACATGTCTTCTTTGAAACCAATCCCAAATATTCCAGTTCCCTATAACAATATGATAATTCTGATTTATTAAGCTTTATAATAATTATTTCTTCTTTGAACCGATCCCATGATCTCTCGGTACCCTATAACAATATGATAATTCTGATTCATTAAGTTTTATAATAATTATTTCTTCTTTGAACCAATCCCAAGATCTCTCGGTACCCTATAACAATATGGTAATTCTGATTTATTAAGTTTTATAATAGCCATTTCTTCTTTGAAACCAATACTAAAATCTTCTAGTACCCTAGTGATAATTCTGGTTTATTTTTTTTTCGTCACTTAAAGCTCTGTCATTAATAGCTTATTTGTTGTTGTTAAACGCCCTTGAAACACCTTTTTGTCTCTTAATATGTGACCTAAATTGCCAGAAAACCGAAAAATTTACAATCGAAAATGAGGAAATATTTTCAAATCACGAGGAGAATATTTTTCTCCTATGAAAAGTGTAAAGGGCTCAAGAATTATACAATGCCGGAAACCTGTCATGGAAATTTAATCAACGCCCTTTGGTTAAAAAGTCGCCTTGTATTTTCTGACGTTAGTTGATACAGGCGCCTTTTTGCTCTGTTTTGACATCTTTGTTTTATATATAGTCAAAATTTAGTGTCTATTAAATACTAAAATTCACTAAAATTTGAACTGTTATAACATAACTGACCTGCCATTCTTGAGCGGCTGGATCGTATCTTTTTAATGTCCATTTTTGTGATATCATATCAGGTCGGTCTTCTAGTGTTGTAACAGGGTCCCACGTTTTTGGAGCGAGCATGGTGTCCCAAGGTACTTCTTCGTATGACCTGAAAATTAAGTTAATGGTTCTATCATATATCATGTCAACAAATCTGTACAGCCACTCCTTGCCATGTTGCCGGAAATGGAATATAGGCCATTTTGAACTTGCTATGAGTTATGAGCATAGCTAATTGTTGAAAGCCTCATATAAAACATCAATAGAAAAGCATTTCTCCATTGTTTGTATTTAGCATTTTACGAAAGGATGTATTTCTAAAGACGTCGTCTCATGTGTATCTACTCCATATCCCTTCATTGATTTTTGTATTAATTCCGTGCCTTTTAATATTAAATTTTACAATAAAAAAGTTTGTCAAAAGTCTAATTATTCTGAAATCGGAAACTGCTTTTAAGTATATGCATCTCTTTGTACTATACAATTAGATACAACGAAACAAGAAACATGCGATGTTAGTAACCGTCATCGAATACCCTCTCTATGCCGGGTAGTCATGTGATAATGCGGAAATCCTGGCCATGAACCATTTTACACAAACTATGAAGAGAAACCCCATGTTCCATGCAATATAAAGACCCTTCTGTTCCCCATAAAGAGCCAGATCTTACTTAGGGGTCGTATTGAAGGCTAAATTTCCTGCCCCTACCCATTTCTCCCTTTTTCGAATGAAGTTTAATTTCCTGCCCCTATCCATTTCCCCTTTTCCATGGACGATCGGATTTCCTACCCCTTACTCATTTCTCCCCTTTTCCAGTGAAGTTCAAATTTCCTGCCCCTACCCATTTCTCCCCTTTTCCAATGGCAGTGAAATCTCGGTGTCCCGATTGTTCATCCACCTTTATTTCTTCTTTATTATTAAATATTGAAATGATCAACTTGCTCTCGATCTGATATTGCTGAAATACTACTCACTTGATATAAAACTCTAAATTAGCTGTCAATCAATCAATCAATCATTTGTAACCTGTCATTTTGAACAGAAAAAAAGAAGTAAAATTGAAACTTACTTTTGTGTTGAACCACTGTACATGTACTTGAGTGCTAAATGGTCACGTCCTTCCTTACTTTGCTCTGATGGTGGTTTTGGGACGAAAGCAGACTAAAATGTAAAGGACATTAATATTCATAGAATGTTCACTGGGACATACTGTGTGAAACTAACAACGAAGAATGGAACAAAGTTGATTATATTTTATGAAAAGACAAATGTGATATTTTTTTAATGAAATATCTCACAATTAAAATACTCATCTTGGTTGTTAACACAGTGGCTCAATCAGCTTCAGCGTTAACACTGAAGCACTTATCCGTTATCAGTTACAAACTTCCAATTTTTGCAGTTTATGAAGATGATATATACTTGTTGCTGGTGATTTAAGAAATTTTGGAAATGAACTCATCTTTGTTATTTCGAAATTACATCTGCCAATAAGAATGGCTCATATTTACAAACGCTAAAAAACGTTTTGACCAGCATGCAGCTTCCCTTTTAAAAGTAATTTAACTTAAAAAACGCAGAGAAGGGGTTGGATTGACAAAAACTGCACTGCGTACAGTCATATTTGGCTAAAAAAATCTTTGGAGAAAAAAACAAAACTGTGTTATAATAATATTACTCTGACAAACTAAAGAGGTTTTTAACTCATCCATATTCGTATTTTTTTCTTTATTTTGGATTCCTGCATAAATCCCTACTACAACAAGCAATTTTATTAAATCGATGTGTATACCAAAACATTTGCCACATTACAACTGTAAACCAGAGTAGACGAGTACAACCATTTGTCTGGTTCGATACAAAATACATAAAAAAACAATTTCACCACATTGCCCATTTAAAAGGTATACTTATTTCTTAGTATACACTTTGCCCATTTAAATGGTATACTTATTCCTAAGTCAGGAAATGTACTAAGCCTTTGTGTGTCTTGTCTGTTTTTTAGTTAGTTTACTTTATGACTATAGGAATCTAGGATATTATTTATTTCGCTGAACTTGATTACTCTTTATTTAAGGGCCGACTCCGACCTGCCGTTGGGTGTGGGGTTTTCTCACCGTTCATTGAAGATCTTATGGTGGCTTTGGGTCGTTGTCTCTTGACACATTCCCCTATTTCCTTCTCTTTGTGTATTTATAAAGGTTTTGGAAAACAGTAGACTAAAACGCATTTGGAATTCAAAAGAATTCATGAATCTCTAATAATTTATCAATAAACTTGGATTTAAGTCAAGTTCCTATATACACAAAGTAAGAGATTGTAAAACCGAATGTATCAAATTTTCTGAAAGATATCAAATAATAGCAATCATCTTTACTGATCGTAAAGGTAAAAAGCAGCTATAAAAAATATGTTCTTGCTCGATATTTTATATTTTTGAAGACAATCATATGTAGTTTTTTTTGTTCTTAATTGTCAAAAACTTCTGTTAGTTTTTATGACAATAAATATTTGAATTTGAAATCAATTATTATCAAAACTTGAAATATCTAAATTTTAGGAAATTTTGTTTAAACCTAAGGAGTAACTCCCTCTCGCATAACTTTTTCCTGAGCAGCTGAATTTGGCTTTACTATTTAGACTTTATTTAAGAAATAATTCATGGGCGCCAGTGGTTTGTAGTCGATTCACATATGGGTGGCCATTATTTTCGTTAATATTTTTCCCAGAGCGTAGCGTAGCGGAGCGAGGGGTAAAATAAACGAAAATAATGGACACCCATATGTAAATCGACTACAAACCACCGGCGAACATGAATTATGTCGATTCTTATATGACATTTCATGATCTGAGCGGCCCTATAGTGTACACGGTAACGACAGCCATTACTTCAGATTTACTGACGTTTTTGTGCACAAAACATATTGTGACGTCGTCAATTTCAGCGTAAAGACTGCTGTGAAGTCGCTCATAATGTTATTGGAGATTTTCATATGCCTAGTCGTCATGGTTTCCATTGTTCCCATATTAGAATAGTAATTTGTTCTCTATCAGATTTTACACATTTTTGGGTATAAGGATTTCCTAATGTTTTGATTTGATCTGAACTGAAGAAACATAAGTTGTCGAAATGTGCATATGCAGAATCTAAATTAACTTCGGTATTTTGTTTATATATCATATTTCATTTTTTTCATTTCTATTACATTGTGTAGTTATTATAGGAGAATTTGATCAAAGCAAATAAAAAGTCAAAGGTTGTGCTTAAAATTGGGATATTAAGCAAAGGTTGGATTCAATTTTTTTGAACTAGCTGACAAAAAGGATTTCTATAAACTGTACAGTTGGTATCACAATAAAATACACATTTAAGTTCACAAGATAGTAAGGAAAATTGGAGATGAAATTACACAAGCACAAGAGAAGACATGTGGAAGTGCGTGAAGACTTACGTAATGTCTGCGTCAAAACAGGAAAAAGAAAATATTAATGAAACACAGGAACAAACAAAATGCATGTCTCACGCATACAGTATATACATGTACATGTAGGACTACCTCTTGTTAAAAGTGGTACAAAGTAGCTGAATTTAATTGAATGTGCAAGTATAATTCAGACACCTTTCTTTAAATAATGTAGAACACTGCAGCATATCCAATTTGAAGAAAAATCAACAATAGTGCTATATAAAGAATAAATTTCAGTGATTAAGCCTTTATTATCAAACATGCACTTTGATATATCAAATTCAGCAGTTTTTGGTATATGCTCCTGAGTAATCACTATTGCTAGCGCCGAAGCAATTACTTCGATTGTTAGTACTGTACGATAGTGCTAAGAATCGAATGAACCTTTCTATACTCAAGCTTTCCACAGCTGGTCGAATTTGAAAGAATGATTACAATTGAATTCAAGTGAGTTATGAATGCAATGTGTCTGGTGACAATCTTAAGTGATTGGAAACACCCGTGTTATTCTTGGTGAAAATCATTTTAATGCACACAGGGGTGTAGTTCACACTCTTTTTACACTCTGTAATATCTCTACCTCTTTCTGACGTCGACCGTGCTGTAATATAATTTTTTTAAATCAATGACTTTAATATAAAATCATGAAACTTATAAATAAAAATTCATCTGAAAGTGAATTTAACATAAATGCAATTAAACTCTTACTGCATATATTACACCATAGTAGTGAAATCAAAAGTACCATGACAATATGGTCATACTACAAGCAACAAACTCATGCATTTTAGTGAATTTTTGCTATGTGGAATTGTCTTACGAGAGGGGCAAAAGGGGGGGNGGGGGGGGGGGGTCCAATAACAGCATAACAGCGAACTGATTTTTCCAATAACAGATAACAGTAAAATAGGAAATTTTCTTGATAACAGCTGATTCTTCAAATAACAGATAAGAGGGAATTGAACATTAGTAGTATATGGGGACAGTTCAGTTATCATTTGACGAGGATTAGGAGGATTACGGAAATNTATACATTTTGTTCTGCTGTTTGAGTTGTAGAACAGACAGCTTTGGAAGACTTTCACAATCCATCATTATCCATCATTTCTAAAAAATGATAAACATGATTGTATTGTTGCATATAGGACATACAGAAGATAACATTTCTCGGGGAAGTCTTTAATTCATGTCCTGGATTTCACACCTTCGAAATAAAAAAAATTACCCAAGTTACATAATATACAGTAAATTTCGTTATGCTGTACAAGTGTTTCAATGAGTAACGTCTCATCAACAGCATAAAAATCAAATAATTTGGAAAGCCATAGTCCAAAAGTTAGTCAAAAAGAAGTACTCATTACCACAAATATTGAAATAGGAGGCAAAATCCAGTACCAAGGACATCTACTGAGTGCCATACACGGAATGAAGCCTTGGTATTTTTAAGTGGTTAGAATTTTGATAAAAATAGGGAATTTCTATAAAACGCAAGGTAAAATTTTCATGTCAGACAAGTCTGACTATTGGGCTGGTGAATACCCTCGGGGACTTCTGGTCCACCAGCAAAGGCATCGGCCCAATGGTTCAAAATACAAAAACTACCCAAGTAAATTACGTTATGCTGTACACTTGTTTCAATGAGTAATCTCTCATCAGCAGCATAAGAATAAACTAATATGGAAAGCCATCATCCAAAAGTTATTCAAAAAGAAGTACTCGTTACCAAAAATATCGAAATAGGAGGCCAAATACAGTACCAAGGATATCTACAGAGTGCCATACTCAGAGTTGAAGTTTTGAGTACATCCTTTTTATCAAGTTCATGTAGAGAAATTCTTTCTATTGGCAAATACACTATAATGAAAAAGAAAGGAAACGAGGTAAATGTCAAGGAGACAACATCCCATCTCCAGGTTAAAACGACCCACAACAAAACATCTTAGTTCACTTACTGTGCTGTTTCGCTGTATCGTGGAATATTGACACGTTTAACAGTTAGTGGGACAAACTTTTCTTGAGCATTATCTATTTCATCTAAATTGGTTCCACCTATACATCCACTGTGATAGAAATTAAAAAAAAAATCCTTTAAACGTTATACATAATGTAATTACAGAATATCAAGATATTTAAATGTGAATCATATATATTTGTTTCTTCGTATTTTAGCATTTTCATCTTTTATTACATCTGAACCAATGTGTCATCAATTTTGAAAATGGCCATTTACAGAAATCAAAATTTCAAAACACTACTTTTCTGTAAAATTTAAAACTGGCTGACTGAAAAACAGCATCGTCTAAAAGAGTTCTGATTCTATATTTTTAAACAATAGTAGATTTAGTTTCAATATCAGTTGTAGTAGAGTGTTTGTGTCATTTATAAACATGAAATTGCAAATAACCATGAATCAAATCAGAAGTAGAAAGAAATTTGGATCATTATTTTGAGATGAATTTCTACGGCTTTATTCAACTAAAAACAATAAAACGAAATATAGGCATTCCGTTTTCACTTTTAAGTATTCTTTTGGTTTAGTTTCATGTATGCAATTACATAGTTAGATCTTATTATTTTCCAAAGCATGTAAAACATCAATCTTCAATGTTAATCGAAAATACTTCATTTATGACCATAAAAACACCTAGAAATTTTTGCACACAAAAAAGTGTGATCCTCTTCCTCCATGGTCTACTTAGAGCACTGCAGTCCTATTCACAAAAAAATCTTACGATAAAAATTACTCGTAAGTATATATGAAATGTTAAAGACTTACTACTAATTTTTATCGTAAGATTTTTGTGAAAAGGGCTGCTGATTTGTAAACAGATTTTTGTAAACTTACCTGTAAGTTGGTATCTGTTGAGCTCTTGGATAAGAACTACAACTGAAATTACAAAAAAAAAGTTAAAATGTTTCCTGAATATTTATACGATCGTTTATTCACTTTAAAGAGAACAGACTTAGATGTCGAAATGGTCATATGCAGAACAGAAAAGTGATTTTAGTTAAAATAGAACGATGTGCCTTCATTACTCATTACTTCTTATCTATTTGGGTGGTATCACTAAACAGACAGTCAAATACTGTTAGGCTTTCAAAATATCAATTACTTATGTAAAGGAATTGGCGAAAACCAACTATAAAACAGGGACAGTTTGGATAGCTGATTCATTTCATCATGAATCTCTAATAATTTATCAATATACAGTCAAACGTAAGGCTTAGGAAGACCACTGATAGACGGGAAACTTTAAACTTAAGACTTTTATCCAACAAAACAAGGATACAGGCGGCAGGGCACAGTGAGCTGAGGCTTAGGAAGACCACTGATAGACAGCTGGATAAAATTAGGTTGGCCAGATTGAAGCAGAAAAGATAGTCGTGGAAAACTTCAAACTTAGGCTTTTATCCAATACAGGCGGTAGGTGGGAATTCGACATAAATTTCTAAGGAACATTAGGAAAGGCATTTCTTATCAATACACGAATTTTTATACTTGCACAAGAAAATTTTATAGATTTGCATAGTACTTACAAGACAATAGGTTGTGTTTTATAATAACCATTTCTTCTTTGGAACCAATCCCAAGACCTTCCAGTACCCTGTAACAATATGATAATTCTAATTAAGGTAATTTTATAAAAACTTTGCTTCTTTGAAACCAATCCCAAGATATTCCAGTTCCCTATATATCAATGATTTTATGATAATTCTGATTTATTTAGTTTTATAATAATCATTTCTTCTTTGAACCAATCCCATGATCTCTAAGTACCCTATTACAATGTGATAATTCTGATTTATTAAGTTTTATATTAGCCATTTCTGCTTTGAAACCAATATTCTCTAATTTCTGTCCTGTTTCACGTTTCCTGAGCGGTTGGAGAAATATGTTTCTCCTCTAGAGAAAATGTTGTTCTTGGCAAGTGATTGGATGAAATTCAATTATGACGTCATGAAAAAAGGCGACCATGCCTGATGACGTCACTTCCAAAGAACACATTTATTTCGGATCATCAGAAAAGGGGGGTCATGTTTTTGTCAAAAATCTCCTTGAAATCATTAGAGAAATAAAATCCCCAACTGCATCTCATGAGAAACGACATTTCTACACTCTCGATAGTTAAATTGTCAAATATTTTAAACGCTCGACAAGCCTCGCGTTTAAAATATTTGAAAATTTAACTATCTCTAGTGTAGAAATGTCGTTTCTCACTCGATGCGATTGTGGATTCTATATATATAAAATCTTCTAGTACCCTAGTGATAATTCTAGTTTATTATTTTCTTCAATTTAAGCTCTGTCATTAATAGCTTATTTGTTATTGTTAAACGCCCTTGAAACCTTTTTTGTCTTTCAATATATGACCTAAATTGCCAGAAAATCGAAAAATTTACTTTCGAAAATGAGGAAATATTTTCAAATCACGAACTGAGGGAGAATATTTTTCTCCCATGAAAAGTGTAAAGGACTCAAGAATTATACAATGGCGGAAACTTGTCATGGAAATTTAATCAACCCCCTTGGCTAAAATTTTACGATTGCTAAGACTGTGAGAAATCGGTGTTTACATATTAGCATAAATGAGCAAGGTAATTTTTCTTACGTTAGTTGATACAGGCGCCTTTTTGCTCTGTCTTGACATCTTTATTTCATATATAGTTAAAATTTAATATCTAATTCACGCCACATTTCCGGAATTTGAACTTATAACATTACCGACCTGCCATTCCTGTGCGGCTGGATCGTATCTTTTTAATGTCCATTTTTGTGATATCATATCAGGTCGGTCTTCTAGTGTTGTAACAGGGTCCCACGTTTTTGGAGCGAGCATGGTGTCCCAAGGTACTTCTTCGTATGACCTGAAAATTTAGTTGATGGTTCTATCATATGTCAACAATGATCAACAAATCTGTCAGCCACTCCTTGCCATGTTGCCGGAAATGGAATATAGGCCACTTTGAACTTACTATGAATTATGAGCACAGCTTATTGCTGAAAGCCTCATATTAACAACAATAAAAGCATTGCTCTATTGTTTGTATTTAGCGTGCATTTGTAGAGACGTCGTCTCATGTGTATCTACTCCATATCCCTTCATTGATTATTGTATCAGAGACATATAATTAAAATTATGATGTAATTATATGTCTCTGATTGTATTCATTCAGTGCCTTTTAAGTTTGTCAAAAGTCTAATTATTCTGAAACCGGAAATTGCTTATAAGTATATGCATCTCTTTGTACAATTAGATATATGGGAACAAGAAACATGCGATGTTAGTAACCGTCATCGAATACCCTGTCTATGCGAGGTAGTCATGTTATAATGCGGAAATTCTTTCCACGAAGCATTTTACACATACTATGAAGAGAAACCCCATGTTCCATGCAGTATTAAGACCCTTCTGTTCACCATAAAGAGTCCGATCGTACCTAGGGGTCGTATTGAAGGCTAAATGTCCTGTCCCTACCCATTTTTCCCTTTTATAACGAAGTCCAAGCTTCCTGTCCCTACCCATTTCTTCCCTTTTCCAATGAAGTTCAAATCTCCTGTCCTTACCAATTTCTCACCTTTTCAAATGAAGCTCAAATGTCCTGCTTCCCTTTTCAAATAAAACTCAAATTTTCTGCCCCTGCACATTTTTCCCATTTCAAATGAAGTCGAAATTTCCTGTCCCTACCCATTTCTTCCCTTTTCAAATGAAGTCAAAATTTAATGTCTCTATCCATTTCTCTCCTTTTCGAATGAAGTTCAAATTTCCTGCCCCTACCTATTTCTCCCCTTTTCGAACGAAGTTTAATTTCCTGCCCCTATCCATTTCTCCCCTTTTCCATGGACGATCCAATTTTCTACCCCCTACTCATTTCTCCCCTTTTCCAATGATGTTCAAATTTCCTGTCCCTACCCATTTCTTCCGTTTTCCAATGGCAGTGAAATCTCGATGTCCCGATTGTTCATCCACCTTTATTTCTTCTTTATTATAAAATATTGAAATGATCAACTTGCTCTCGAAATACTACTCACTTGACATAAAAGTCTAACTTAGCAATCAATCAATCATTTGCAACCTGTCATTTTGAACAGAAAAAAAAACGAAGTAAAATTGAAACTTACTTTTGTGTTGAACCACTGTACATGTACTTGAGTGCTAAATGGTCACGTCCTTCCTTACTTTGCTCTGATGGTGGTTTTGGAACAAAGGCAGACTAAAATGTAAAGAACATTAATATTCATAGAATGTTCACTGGGACATACTGTGTGAAAGTAATAACGAAAAATGGAACAAAGTTGATTATATTTTATTAAAAGACAAATGCGACATTTTTTTAAACATTACTGACAATCTAACCATATAGATTTAATAATCTTATAATTTTTATATCGACAAATTTCAGATTCTTATGGATGTCCTTGCTCACTGTATATAGTACAGCATTTTTATTGCCATGTCTTACGTGCACCTGATATATATTTTGTAAAAGTTTATGACCATTAATATTTTAAATCCATGCCTGTATGTGGGTGTGGGTTCAATACTATTTTATCCCATGTGAATGAATGGGAGTGCGCCGAAGAACGGCCGAAGATACCTGTGACCAGAACTGATAATTTTTTATAAAATATCTCACAATTAAAATATTAACACAGTGGCTCAATCAGCTTCAGCTTTAACACTGAAACACTCAGTATCCGTTATCATTAGAACAAACTTCCAATTTTTGCAGTTTATGAAGATTATACTTGTTACTGGCGATTTAAGAACTTTTGGAAATAAACTCATTTTTGTTATTTCGAAATTACATATGTGCCAATAAGAACGGCCCATATTTACACACGCTAAAAACGTTTTGACCAACATGTTTGGCTAAAAATTCTTTTGAGAAAAAAAGCAATACTGTGATATAATAATATTACTTTGGCAAACTAAAGAGGTTATTAACTCATCCATATTCGTATTTTGATCTTTTTCTTTTATTGTGGATTCCTGCATACCTCCCTGCAGCAACAAGGAAATTTTATTAATTTGATGTATACCAAAACATGTGCTACAAAACAACTGTTGACTAGATTTTAATAGACGAGTATAAACATTAGTCTGGTTCGATACAAAATACATAAAAAAATCACCAAAAGGTGTACTATCATTTTTGTATATATTTATAAAGGTTTGTGAAAACAATAGGCTCGAACGTACCATTTTTGTAAATTCAGGGAAAAAATCAAGTTCTTATATACATATGATATACACATAGTAAGACAGTATCAATTTTTCTGATAGATGCCAAATAATGACAATCATCTTTGCATTGATATAATGATATCCACTTGCGAGCCGATAGCAATACTGATCGTAAAGATAAAAAATGCAGTTTTAAAAAATCTGTTCTTGTTCGATATTTTATATATTTGAAGACAAACATGTGTGCTATAATTTGTTTAGTTTTATTTGTTCTTAATTATCGCAAACTTCTGTTAGTTTTTATGACAATAAATATTTGAATTTGACTCAATTATATATTATATTTCATATTTTTTCATTTTTATTACATTGTGTAGTTATCTTTAGGAGAATTTGATCAAAGCAAATTTAAAGTCAAAGGTTGTGCTTAAAATTGGGATATTAAGCAAAGGTTGGATTCAAATTTTTTGAACTAGCTGACAAAAAGGATTTCTGTAAAACTGTACAGTTGGTATCACAATAAAACACACATTTAAGAACACAAGATAGTAAGGAACATTGGAGATGAAATTGCACAAGCCCAAGAGAACACATGTGGAAGTGCGTGAAGACTTACGTAATGTCTGCTTCAAAACAGGAAGAAGAAAATATTAATGAAACACGGGAACAAACAAAATGCATGTCTCATACATATATACATGTAGGCCTACCTCTTGTTAAATGTGGTACAAAGCAGCTGAATTTAATTGAATGTGCAAGTATAATTCAGACACCTTTCTTTAAATGCAGCATATCTAACTTAAAGAAAAATCAACAATAGTGCTATAAAGAATAAATTTCAGTGATTAAGCCTTTATTATCAAACATGCACTTTTGATATATCAAATGCAGCTGTTTTTGTATATGCTCCTGAGTAATCATTATTCGGCTAGAGCTGAAGCAATCACTTCGATTGTTAGTACTGTACGATAGTGCTAAGAATCGAGTGAACCTTTCTATAATCATGCTTTCCACAGCTGGTCCAGTGATGTAAGAGAATTTGAAAGAATGTTTGCAACTGAAGTGAGTTATGAATACAATGTGTCTGGTGACAATCTCAAGTGGTTGGAAACACCCGTGTTATTCTTGGTGAAAATAATTTTAATGCACATGCACAGGGGTGTAGTTCACACTCTTAAAACACTCTGTAATATCTCTACCTCTTTCTGACGTCGACCGTGCTGTAAAATAATTTGTTTAAATAAATGACTTCAATATAAAATCATGAAGCTTAAAATAAAAATTAATCTGAAAGTGAATTTTACATAATTAAACAATTAAACTCTTACTGCATATATTATACCATAGTAGTGATGTCGAAAGAACCATGACAATGTGTTCATGTTACTAGCAACAAACTCATGCATTTTAGTGAATTTTTGCTATGTGGAATGTGTCTTACCAGAGGAGCAAAGGGGGGAGGGGGGGGTCCAATAACAGCATAACAGCGAACTGATTTTTCCAATAACAGATAACAGGAAATAGGAAATTTTCTTGATAACAGCAAACTGATTCTTCAAATAACAGATAAGAGGGAATTGGACATTACAATAACTTTATTGAAAACTATTTAACACATGAGGGTTCTAGCAAATACATTTAAACATTACATTCAAACAATGACAACAAATATGAACATAAATGAAAGCATGACAGTATTATTTCGATACTAAAACAGTATATTAGGGTCATCTTTCCTATGTTCTAATGACTGTTGTATGTAAGATACCACCAACAGATAAAAGAGAATCAATTTTAACCAAATAGTTCACAAAAGTTAGCCCCTTGTCCTCTCTCCTCTTACCTTTGCTCTCCATTTTGTTCCTTCTTCTTGAGGTTTTCGGGGATCATGGTCACTCGTCCACCCTGAAAGTATAATGATAATCAGACATCAGTATATTTCCAGCGGTGGAAACTAACTCTGTGCGGAGAATTCCATACGCGGAACTTGTGCAGGATATAGAAATGATGTGTCGGTTTGAAAAAAGTTGAGTGATGAAATTCTCAGAAATATTTTATGAAAGGATATGTTGTAAATGGACATGAGACCATAACACATATGTGAACTCCAACTGCAATAATTTTAATGAGCTGTATGGCCATTTCGGAAATTAATTCCTCATCAGCAGCACTAGAACCCAAACAAAGGAAATTCATATTCAAAAAAATGTTTAAAATGCATAAAACCAAACGAAATCCGAATAATCAGTAATATCAAATATAGCAAAGGACAAAACTACGATGGAGGGAGTTAATCCTTCGGTTTTAGAATTTACATAAATTTAGATAATATTAATTGAACAAAGTGTACACATGAGATATTATCTCATGTACAAGTACACCATATCTAAGAAAAATAAAGAGAATCAGAAAGTACATTTTGTTCAATTCTAACCATGTTCTTATTTCTGCAAACGAAACTGAAAATTCTAAAAGTTAAGTCAGGACAGAACACGGCCATTCGTTTCGACAGTCTCCTTAATATAAATTTGTACTACCGAATAACAAACTAATGTGCCACTTAGTGGCTACTGTTGGTTATACTCATTATTTCAACATTTAATAATCCTGGAACAACTTTGGAATAAATTTGTTAACAGTTCTGTTATTCTGTTATTCCAGACTTGTGATCACCAACTACGGGATATTTCTTTTCTCCCTGTAAGATTCCCGGTCTTCGAAGTGGCGTTTTACGAAGGTGTATGTATGTATGAATGTATGTATACATGTATACAAATCATGGTAGGAAAAATACGTTGAGGTTCTCTGGTCAGGCTTAAAAGTTTATTGAATTGTCTGGCCTGAATACGAAATGATGAAGGAAAACGATACCGAGGACCCCACGACTTTCAAAAACACTACCCATGCATATAGTTGATATTGTTTGTATCTTGTTTATGCCATCAGCCCTCAGGGGCATAATTGTGCATTTGTGAATAAAGTTTATTATAATAAAACGACAAAGCCAGTTTTGATAGAAATGTGATGAAATAAACACTTTTTAGTTTAAAGCAAACAGATTCAGGGCTCTACATTAAGGCTTGTCCGACTTGTCCCTACCAGTCAAAATTTGAGTCGGACAAGTAAAATTCAGAACTACTTGCCCAAAGGACAAGTGAAAAATTCAGATGAAATGAACTTTTGAACTGTGTGGACAATTAACAATTCATTTCGGACAAGTAAATCTTAAGTTTACTTGTCCGATGGACAAATCCATAGAGGCCTGATGTTCCGCGACACTTTAGTGTTTTCCGCCAAGCTGGCTATCTACGTTTGTGGGTGTGTATTAATACTATTGCAGGTAACGTCTACTTTAAATTCTTTGAAAAGTCTGTTATGAAATGTTATACATTATAGAAATATTAAATCTTATTACACACACAATGATGTTAAATAAAAGTAATATATGTGGAATATTACATATCAGTATCAATGCTTTCTTTTTGCACAAAACATTCACTTCAAAATCCCGATGTTATTTTGTCGAATTGCTTTATTTTCAATTGTCCTAGTCTTAATAATCATAATCGCATTTCAAGATCTGTATTTATAATATTTGAATAAATCAATAATTTACTATATACATAATGCCTTAACAACAGCTTTCTAATACATAATCGAAATCATACTATTAAATTACCCGTGTATAAATGGAGGCATTCAAATGTAAAAATAACACTTCATAAACTGAATTATATCAATCATTTCGGCATATAATTTTAAACAAGTCTGCAACACGTTTAACCATAAAATAAGAAAGCTGCAGCATTTTTGAAAATATAAAGTTCAAATGTTAAATAATACTATGCTGTAGACTGTACTTGAATTCGCAAGTTTGCAGTCCGAGTACATGTAACAGTGTAACAGTATAAATGTAAAGCTATCATTTCATTACGACATATGTGAAAAAAAGGCTTTACTATATACAATGTATATGATACAAATCAACTCAAATCAAATATTTTATTATACCAATCATGGACCCACAGGGGGCAATGACACAAAACACACATGATTAAAAACATACAAACAAACATACATACTAGCTTGAGCAAAATCAAACAGATTGAATAAACTATATTTTACGAAATGATATGGAGTAAATGAACATGAGACCATAACTCATTTGTTAACTCCAACTGCAGTAATTTTAATGAGCTGTATGGCCATTTCGGAAATTAATTCCTCATCAGCAGCACTAGAACCCAAACAAAAGAAATCCATAATTTCAAAATATGTTTAAAATGCATAAAACCAAACGAAATCCGAAAAATCAGTAATATCAAATATAGCTAAGGACAAATTAAACTACGATGGAGGGAGTTAATCCTATGCATTATAACAACAATTAGCTATGTTATATTTACTATCATCTATTAAAAAATGTATGTTGACCTGGTCCAACAGTAGATACAGATAGACCAGTAAGCATATGACTCGTGATGTACACGAAAGTTTATACTCATACAGTTTTTGAATGAATTTTCTTAAGCAATAACAATATTCATTCAGATGGTCACCCACGGCCTTCTGGTGGTCGTTCGTGTTGTTTTGCTCTTATGATCTCGATGTCTTTGTTGATTTGTTCCCAGCAAGAAAGCGCACATGTCGAGGCTTTTAGGTACCAAATAGACATAAAACAACACTGAGGAAAGATACGTGGATGTAGCGTTGTACGACACGTTCCACTCACACCGTGATAGGGGGTCCGTCTTGAACTAGCAAACTGGTTCCTTGTTGAAGGCCTCATAGTAATTCAAGATGAAGAACAAAAAAGAGTCGTTCCATTGCTTGGTTTACCATGTTTCTGTAGAGACTTTGTCTCAAGTGCATTTATTCTACATATCCTTTTATTGTTTATAAAAAATATTAACAAAGTACATATCAAAGGGGTTTGCATTTATCACATCTATGGCCATGGTAGCGAAGATGACGTACATGTATAATAGCATATCATAGATATGATAAATGGAACCCCTTTGATAAAATGTATCTCAAAATTATATAAAATTTCAAAAATAGGATAACAGCAAAAGTATGAAAATTCAATATACATTGTACTGTTTTAAGGTTATCATCTTGAAAGTTCAAGGAACTATCTTGAAAATTCAAGTTATTATCCTATAAATTCAAGTTAGCATTTCAGTATTCAAAATGCAAGTTATTATCTTGAACATTTAAAAACAAACCTTGAAAATCGAGATACATTTGTACATTTGTATTATCTTGAAATTTCAACTTTTTTACTTGAAATTAAAAAAATGGTCCTAATTACATGTAGCTTCTGTACTTATCTATGTTATTATCATTACATGCATTATTTATTTTTTTTGCAGCCTTGCATATGTTAACTTGTATTGATGTGTTAATTGTGACCAAGTTTGCAGACAACAAATCAAAAAGCATATTTTTTCAGGTTAAAAAAGATGATTGAAGTTGATGCTTCCATTAGGGAGAGGAAAGTGAAAGCAAAGACGTAAAGGGTCATCAAATACAGAATTTGATTTTATTACAATAATAAATCAAAATCTGTATTTGATGTTCATGAAAATGTTAATTGCTAAATTTCAATTTTGAATAAAAAAAAACATACATTAAGCTCGACTACTCCTATTCCGACTGATTTTATGTGTACATTGTAAGTCGGAAAACACCATCGGGGTGCATATAGGGATTTAATTGAAATTTGATGTTTACCTCCAAGTTGTGATTTTATCCACGAATCAGATATCTGTCTGCTATTCCACATTGACGGAGCTCCTGGTGCATATGTATTTGATCTTCTTAACGGGGGAGGTGCCTTTTCATCAGCTAATCTATCGGAATTTTTCTGCTGGGGTGCTGATGATTGGGGCACGTCATTCAGCTGCACAAGAGAATTGATCTTTTTATGGCTAGTATTTCTGTCAACATCCCCTCCAGCACTAACAAACCCAGAGACTGGGTCCACAATGTTGTCGTAATCCCGATATGGTGCAGGTGGTCGGAAATCTCCCTCGTCGTTCCATCTTTTGAAAGCAGTGTCATTCTTACTGGTTTGGAAAGAATCTACATCGGCTTTTCCTTGCAGGGATGGAAATTTCATCTGCCGATTACGGCGATGGGTTTGAATTTGTTGAACGGTATTGCCACCGGCGTTTGCATCACTACGGAGATAAAGTTCGAAATTGGGACGGGTCCGAAAACACGAATCGGATAAAACGGGTGTATTTGTCACAATTTCAGTCATTTTGTTGTATATTCCGTTTTTATTACGAGAAAAATGTTTGAATATTAAGTGAATATCACAGTAATCCCATTCTATTGTCAAATTTAAAAGTCTATTATCGATACTATTTCCGACATAGTGTAAACTACCGTGTTACCCATGGAAATACGGAAATTTCCATATATGGAAGAAATCGGCTGCAACAGGTGCTTGCCGGAAATTTGTTTTTAGCTAATATAATTTTTAAATGCAATGACTAGTTTACTTTCATTAGTTTTTTATGTGATGAATCATAAAAATGTGAAAATACATTTTTTCATTCGGATTTAAAAAATGTAAACAACAGCTTGCCACCGGATGTAGTATTTGACACGCCGGCAAGCATGGCGGCAAGAAAACGACAACAAAACCAAAACGAAAGCAATTCAAATTTGTCAAGTACAGGGAAAAAGAAGCAGGGAAGAAAATTTGATGCAAAAACTAAACAAGTTGACGACACAGAAAAAATTCTTAATTTCACCCCAACCACAAAAGCAGTTGTCATAATTTTAGGTAACTCGACCACCAAAATTATTTTGGTCGGAAATATAAATTATAATCAATAATATGAGGAAGGTGCAACCTTAAAAGCGAGCGAAGAATAAAGGCCCGGACCATTTGATTTTCATGGGCTGGGATTCTTACCCGAGCCGGGAAATTGGTGCTGGTCAGATTTTTTTTTGGGGGGGGCAAGATTTTTTTTCTAAAAATACCAGCTGCAGCCCCCCCGAAATTATTCCCTTAAGTGTTTAAAAAAACCTACCTCCTCTCCTGGCTTCGACAAACAGATTTGCCAGACCCCTGTGTTCTGCAATATCTCATTTAGCTTTTTTGGCCAGTCGAACTAAAACCAGAGAACGGAGGAAAACATCAATAACAAGGGGGTTGCTTTCAGACATGTGCAACCTGAACTTGAGGTTCTTCAAAATAAAATAAAAAATCAGTGTTACCTGGATAAATTCCAAAGCAGTGGAAATATTTATGGTGTTTTTTTTTTGGAAAGAAATTGAATTCATGGTATTAAAATAATGCGGTTTGTTTTGTTGGCAATGGCGATGTGTGAGACTTCATAATTCACGATCTCAACATTAAAAGCTATCTCAGAATGCACTGTAATCTCAACAGAATAATAGGATCTTGCATAAGGTCAGATTAAAGATCGGGCTATCTTTCACAAGTGTAAGAAATTTCGTCTTTTCTCGAGTGGAGCGTAGCGGAACGAGAGGAAAAGACGTAGAATTTCTTACACGAGTGAAAGATATCCCGATCTTTCATTTTGACCGAATACAAGATCCTATTTCTTCCGTAAAATACGGACAGAAATGTCTAGAAACTTATACCGTGTGAACAAAGTTGTCGCCATTTGAGTGTTCCTAACATTATGACGTCAGGTGCTTTATGACGTTGAGTCATGGTTGCGATTGTTGAATCACAAAAATCAACACGTCTGGTTGGTCATTTACCGATGTGAGATGAGGTCGCGTGCATCGATCTCACATGGGTCATCTCCCACTGTAAACCGCCATTTACGGAAGAACTTCAGTTCTTTGATTTTTGATTTTATGTAGAGTTGTCGGTCCTTGTATGTGAACATTTCCGGCGAAGCAGACGCTAAGTTGATTGACAATTTTCACAATTATTTGAGCATTATGGTGTTTTAAAGAGTAATGCCAATTTATTTGAAAGTTTTCAGTCGAATAGCCTATACACGCCAATCTCTTATGGAAGCATTCCAATTAAGGAAAGGGGTACGGCATGTATAGTGCATCATAATTTCAAGGTAAGACATTTTGTCCGTTATAGTAATTTCAACTTCAGTGAGTTCACTGAAGGTGTTGCATTGACATATTTTTCATAAATGATTGCATTTGTTGGCCAAGTTAGCGACTTCAAGCCATCTTTACGTTGTCATGACATCTGCGTTCGCCGTTTTCCTTGCTTGCCTTGGTTCTAATGTAGTTGGCTATATTTAGAACAAAAATATAGTGAAACGTGACACTTGAAATGAACATACCGATTGATTGACTGAAATTTTACATTTTTTTAATATATTACGGCTCCGTAGCAACAGTTACTAAGGACTTAAGTTTTCCACTACGACAAACATCAATATCTTGCACACAAATGCAAAACACTCACATTTGCATTAATCCTTTTTGAAGCAAACACTAGTAAATATATACTATAACTCTGACAAAATTTTTGCAATGAAAATTTCACACTCTGTTTGTCACGCAAGTACGAGAGTTCGATGTCGCCATATTGGAGGAATAGTCACGCGAGAGTTCGATGGTGACGATGTTTGACGAAAGATTTGAACAGCAGCAATAGGTACGATCTATTTATAGCTATTTGAAAAAAATCCCATTTTTACCACGTTTCTACCATAAAGAGCGAGCTTCGCTCGCTTATGAATATATCACTTTAAATTCGTAATACAAAGCCTCGCACATTTAAATTTCACATACTTACTGAGTTTAACCAACAAAGAGGTTGGTTAAGAGGGGGTATGGTCCCGGAACCCTGGGGAAATAACTGTCAAAATTGATTGAATAAGGGGGAGATAACTCCATCAGACTTGTATGGGCTGCATTAGTTATAATGTCACAAATCAGTTATATGTTGATAAAAAATGAATAAATGCAATAAAACTTTAAAAAATGCCTATGAATCTTTTTAACTGTCATCGGTAGTCAATGTATGTATTTGTTTTGCCTGAGCGAATAAACATCCTGTGTTGTACAGGTGTGTTAATTGGAATTTTACAGAAGATTGCCCTGGGTGATTTCTTTCAAGTATAAGCTCTGAGAACAGATGTATAATTTAGAGATTTCTACAAATATTATAAATTTTTAATTAACATTAAGATTGAAAAAAATAATAATTTAAAAAATATTGAGCAGTTACAAACATGTTATATTAAAAGAGAAGAAAAAAATTGAAAAAGAAATTAAATAAATAGATATAAAATGATAATAAAAATTAAAAACACGAAGAACAGGTGCATTAAGATGTGTCTACAAATATTAAATGATTTTTTATTAACATTAAGATTGAAGAAGAAAAATAGTAATATCATTTTCATTTATTTATTTATTCATATGTTTGTTTGCTTGTTTTTGTTTGTTTGTGTTTGTTT
>MJUU01045069.1:33323-50018 GCA_002080025.1 Modiolus philippinarum
TTTTTTTTATTTTAATTTTTATTTTGATACATATATATAAATTTATATAATATGACTTTTAAATCTAAAGTAATGAAATAAAGAAACGTGTTTGGCCCTTTCAACCTGTGCCTTTGTAAATATTATGTGTATTGCTTGTATGTCATTTGTGCATTTTGAGGTTAAGACATGTATGAACCTATGAAAAACTAAAGGGTTTCTATGATATAAACATATTAAGTAAAATTTTTACTCTTGAATGTAGCAAGAAAGTATTTGCCTATAGACCGGTCAAATCAAAAGATGTTTGTCCAGGTGAATTTAATTAAGGTGATCAGAGTACAGGTGCTATACATGTCACAAAACACAACAAACATATAATTAATTATACAAAACACACCCCACCTAAACAATATTCCGATCTGAGACTTACAACAAACTTGGTAATTGAATTTTAAGGGTCTAATCACATTACAGGTAAACAACCGGCAGACATCTGAATACAGGTCAAATCCAGGTAAACACCGTATAGTTAAGATAGTATACACATCAATTATCATCAAGATAAAAAAAATTGGTCGAATAATTAAACTGAGAGCTTGCAAATTAATATTAAAATGTGCATATTTATATTAATTCATAATGGTAGAAACACCCTCGTACAAGTATGTTGGAGTTATCGAACCTGATATTCCGTTAGAGGCGCGAAACGCTGATATCGTCAATTATCCTGTATTTCAGAGAAAATAAAATTTTCAATCCTGATTCCCGAAAATGACAATGCAAAATCCCGAATCCCCTTAAGCGTAAATCCTGAATAAAATAACTGATCCCGGCATCCTGTTAAAGGCCCTTCCGCCCCTCTCAACAAAGCGTCGGGTAATGAAATTCAAGGGCTCAATTTGTCCACTTCATAATTAAGCTACACAAGCTTCTACAATTGGCACTTATTTCATAAAAAAGTCGGTCCCTCCCTGTTTTTCAAGAAGAGAGGGAGAGACTCACATTTTTTAGGAAACCAGTGCCTGTGGCTTTTACACATTTTTTGTCATTGCATAATATCAACTGAAAAGTCTTTCCTTGCTGTCATAGGTGTAAAATTTCCACTACATGTAAAACAGCCTCTGTTTAAGAAATTGACCATTTCATGTAAGAGAAAGATGCATTTTTTTCATTGATATTCTATATATAGTAATTTTATTGTTGTCAGGTACAGGTGTAACAATTAATTTTATCCCTACTAACATAGAACATTGAACATACTTTATTTTAATATCATTTGACTAAATTACATTCCCACGAGATAAAATATTTATGATTTTACATCTGCGAGATAGAAATGTTACAAAAATAGAATCCGAAGGGACATATTTACAAGGGAAAATAGTATCCAGAGTGAAGGCTTTTTCGAAAAATCATTTGGTCTGCTTTTTAGTTTTGGCATTTAAAATGAAACAGTTCTGGTTTTCACCCCAACATGGCAAGTGTTGTCCATTCTGAACACATTTCATAACACTATTCATATTCCGATTGTTAACTGTGACACTGCACTAATTTTATTAGAATTAAAATGTATTCAGGATATACATGATATATGTCAAAATGTGCATATGCAGAAAATAAATTAACAAATTCAAATTCTTTATTGTCATGAAACATATAATGTTTGTGACAAACAATAAACAATAGCCATAACGAACATTTAAACATATCAACAAGTTAATCAACCTAAGTCCCCTGACCTCAGTTTCATAGACTGTTTTAAAAAGGAACCTATATTTTTTACTTGTTGGGAGGAAGCTGGGTTTAATAAGTTTTGGATTTTTTGTTCGTCTGTCAAGTTAAAGAAATTTGGATCACTGTCTTTAATATTTTTATACAATATTTGTCTTAAAGTATTATTTCTATTACAAAACAAAAGAAAATGTTTTTCATCTTCAATTGCGTTGCATGTGTTGCACAGACACTGTTCTCTTGGAGTTCTATAATAACGACCCTTTTCAATTTCTAGAGAATGATCGCTTATTCTAAATTTAGTTATGAATTTTCGAAATTCAAAATTATCAGAAGCTAGATAGTATTCCTTGTCTAAAGAAAATTTTAAATTTTTGAATAGAAAAAGTTTGTTATTTTCATTAAGCATATTTAATTTTCTTTCGAATATAAAACTGTAATAGTCTGAGAAACTAATTTTTATACCCCGCCACACATAGTGGCGAGGTATTACGTGATACCCCAAGTCGTGTGTCCGTCCGTCCCCGAAGGTTTCCGACTGATAACTTGTGAACGAAATAACATAAGGTCTTCAAACTTGGTATGTAACTTCTTTACCACAAAACTCAGGCCAAGTTGGATTTTGGGTTCAGAGGGCCAAGGGGTTCTGGAGTTATGCCCCTTGAAACTTTGAAATTTTGCGAATTTTAGGGTTTCCGACTGATAATTTGTGAATGAAATAATATATTGTCTTCAAACTTGGTACGTAACTTAAATACCACAAAACTCAGGCCAAGTTCGATTTCCGGTTCAGAGGTCTAAGGGGTTCTGGAGTTATGCCCCTTGAAACTTTGAAATTTTGCAAATTTTAGGGTTTCCGACTGATAACTTGTGAATGAAATAATATATTATCTTCAAACTTGGTATGTAACTTGTATACCACAAAACTCAGGCCAAGTATGATTTTTGGTTCAGATGTCCAAGGGGTTCTGGAGTTATTCCCCTTGAAACTTTGAAATTTTGTGAAACGTGGCGGGGTATCATGTAATGCACCATTACTATTTTTATTTTTGGTTTTATTTTTCTTACATCTGCTGCATTTGAAACGGTTTCTATTTCATTTATTAAATTCCCTGGAGAAATGTCTTGAGCATATGTAAACCAGGAATATATATTTTTGGATTTTAGTAATTTTGAAAGAAGTCTTGCCAAATAGGTCTGTTGGAATATATATTTTTCTAAAGGGAGTCGACCTAATTCTGCCCTTACGGCTATATTGGACGAACTTCTTCTTGTTCCTAGAACATATTTGCAGAAGTTTAGATGAACCTTTTCAGTACAAGATTTGTCAATAAAATATAAGTTGTCAACATCTTTATCAGGGCTCACCAAACTGGGCGATTAGGGCGATAAAGTCGCCCAATTGTGCTTCAAGTCACCTATTGTTCTCCCAAAAGCGAGTATGAGTCGCCTAGTGACTTGAGAAAAGTCGCCGTGTTATCTTTTCTATTTCCGGTAACAGGAAGTAAATTGAAAGATTTCTAGTTCTGCAAAGCTCAGACGTTCTTTATATCATCTCATGGTTCTTAGATCGTAGATCAAGGCTAGTTGACTTTGTAATATACATTTATTACAAAAAATTCATTGGAAATTGTCCCAAATATATACGTTTCAAATCCTATGAAAACAGGAAGTGACTTTCAATCTCTGATCTGTATATTATTCCAATATGTTGGAGAACCATTCACATAAGAATGTAGAGGTTCAAACAGTGTCTCTTTGAGCAACTGAGTGATAAACTAATGATAAATGAAAAGAAAACTATGTAAAATTATCCTTAGTATTAATGTAGCCTAAATGTAGGAGCACCTCCACCATAAGTTTTTTTTTTAGGGGAAAATGAATATAAATCTGATACAGCTAAAATAATATTTTAAAAAATTAAATCTACATGTGAAAACAATGAAATAACAACATTTGAATGATTTAAACTGATTTATTGCCATTTCAGCTAAAAAACTCAAAATCAATGGAAAAAAAATAAAAAATTAAGTTAAATTCGGTTGCGTATACGTGTACACAAGTCTCCCTGTCATGACCTGAAGTCTCTCTATCTGGACCCTGAGGGAGACTTCAAGTCTCCCTGTTATTTTGAAGTGTGGTGAGCCCTGCTTTATTATTTTTTCTGCTCTACATTTGGCTCTGTATTGTGCTATATATTGATCCATATATGAAACTTCTAAATTAAATGTAAGTATTGGTTTTACAAGGGTATCAAATAGATTATTTGAAACAGATATTGGTAGATTAACAGTAACTTCGGTATTTTGTTATATTTTAGAACATATATCATCATGATCATGTATAAAATCTTGTTTAATCATCAGCACATCCACATTTTAAGATCATAGTTATTGTAATAACATTGAAGATATTGTAATTTAGAATATCAACTTTTTGCATAGATTATATACATGATATACATGATATAAGTTTTAACTTCAGTAGATATTTATTGCTATGACTGATTTAGTTGTACAAGTGTTATTCTGGGGTATAGAGGGACCTTTCAATTCATGCATTGCAATACCTGCATGATTGTTGACACCATTAAGGCCACAGTATGCAACTCTGCAGTAAGAGTGTAGAGGGTCTTGCATTGACAGGGCCATCAATGGAACCAGCCATTGGACTCAATGTTCTCCCAATTTGTGGTTTGCAGTGCCAGAAGTTTGTCTCTTCTTTACTGGAATGTGAACCCTCATTAATTACATTATAACTGTAATTATGCTTTTGTTGCTACCTGTTCTACCCAAGCTTAAAAACAACTGGAATTCCATCCAAGTCAACTATTTTATCAAACATTTCAATGGTTGCAGAAGGCCTAAAAAATATCTGAGTTTACGGTAACATACTCTTCAAAATTAGGGTCGATAGGTTGACATTTTTTTTATTTTTCCAAAACTTTTTATATAGACATATAGAGAGTAACTTCTGGACTCAAACAGTGCTTCTTTAAAAATTGCCAAAAAACTTTAGGGTAGGCATTTTTATTCCCAAAAATCTATGGTCGGTCAGGTTACCAGCAACACAGATTTTTTTTTATTCTGCCTAAAATAAAACTATGTAGTCAAATGTAATATCTTTTCAGGACCGTCTAAACCGTCTTGTCAACTGGTTGTTCCAAATACACTTAGTTACTCATTCACTCAGATACCAACAATATTTCTTTCTTATGGTCAGTATCTAAGAAATCACCTTATGTTGTGAATTAACATCACTTTGCAATGAAAGTTTTGCCACCTGCTTGACTGTTGCTATACAACATACACAATGGAAACAATATTAATGTTTTATTTTGATTTTTTTCAGCTATAGTTATCACAGTTCTACACAGGTAAGAGTTTTCTCCCTTTGTAATACAGCATACAGTTACTTTTTTTTTCTACACCAGTGACATGACTTTCATTTTATGTAAATTAATTCTCTAATGATATGTGAAGTTTAAACCGGTTCTGACCCATTAGATAAATTTTCATATGAAGCCCTGTGCTACATGTATATCCCACCAAATCTATTTGCCTGGAAATACATTTCTAGGTGTTCATCATTTATCATTAGAGAAAAAGATTACACCACTTTATCCCAATTATTACCATATTTTATCCACTCTAGATAAGTTAAATTTGAAAATTTTAAATGCTCGGCAAGCCTCGCAATTAAAATTTAAAAATTTATCCAGTGGATAAAATATGGTAATGAACTGGATCTTGTGGTGTAATCTTTATTTAATTTACACCAATAGTAGTATTAACTGGAATGATTTTGTCAAAATTATCTATTACTAATGTAAATACACAATGTTTTTTTTGCACTGTGATTGTGACTTACTGTAGCAAAAATTCAAAGTTTGTATGTTTTTAATACATGTATAGGATATTTTTTTTTAATACACAAAATGTACAGATTTTATCATGGCCAGGATCAAGTGAGACCATTAGCATGAGCTTCTTCTGTAAATACAATTTATTCTTTTATAACATCATAACCCTGTCACACTGTGACATATAGTTTTTTTTCAGTAATATTTCACACCAGGAATGTCTTGGGAACTCGGACAACATGCAAGAAGATTCAAACGATTTTGAAGATAACAATCACATCATGCACATGTTAGCCAAAATTACAATCACATGCCACAATCCACCAGTTAACTGCACAAGAAAAGCACCAATAAAAAAGCAAACGTAAAAAGCAATAGGAACTCAGGATAGCCTGACTTATGTTGAAATCTGACAAAAAATGGCTTGAAAAATTATTTGAAGCTGTTGTGATTTTATATGAAACACACTGTTAAAAATCTTTATTTTCTTGCTTTTTATTTTAGCATGAGTTTAGAACCACAAAATATCTTGTATAAATGTATATAAGGATTCTTTAAGGTATAATCTACCTGTACTGTTCTTTTTTCTCTTTCAGAAACCATGTTTACAGAATGTTTGAGAGAGAGAGACATTTTTCACATTTGTCTAATCTGGAGAGAGAGTTAGCATTTCGTACTGAAATGGTTTGTATAATGTAGTTGGCCATGCTTATACAATGTATGTGGAAAAGGCTTAAATGTAATTAAGAAAAAAAAATATAGTTATATAAGTTAATCACCAAGTCACTTTTCAGTGCATGAGGTTAATATTAAATTGTACCTAAATTTCAACAGGTTTCTTACCAAAAACCTGATCCAACCTAGAATAATAGGTAGAAATTAATATACCCTTGTAGAAGGAAATGGAGTAATCAGTTATACCCTTCTTTGTCTATGTTGAAGATTTCTAGCCTTGTGTATCAGTATGCCCATTCACTTACTGCAGAACGTAATTCACGTTCATTAGAAAACATGTACGCAGTCTTTACGAAATGCATCGGTCTGACAGACAAAACCGACATTTGGCAGAAGGATCGGTAAGAAATTTGTAAACAGTCTGTGCCAAAAACTTTCTCATTAACTAGCCCTAGGGGCTAGTAAGGTCTCGTGTTTTACTAGCCCGAACTCTATTTCACTAGCCCTTATAGAAGATTCTTTGTTAATAAGGTACATTTTTAACTAACCCACCGGGCTAGTGACTTCAAATTTTTACTAGCCCGAGACTGATTTTACTAGTCCCGGGCGTAGGGCTAGTGGCTAAAGGCACAGACTGTGTAAAGTGTCTGTCCAAATGTCTGACATTGTTCTTGGACTAAACCACTGGAAACGAGGTTTCAGGCTACAAAATTGACAAGCATCTGGTAGATTTGAAACTTTATTTTGTTATCGCCAATATTTCTTGTCAAGAACCTTTCATGAAATTTATAGATTGACTACCGCTCAGGTGAAAAAAACATTCCCAAACAGGAAGTGATAAGTATTAATGAACCAATATCGGAAAAAAACTTCATGATTTTCCGGAAATCTCCGATAATACGAAATGTGAGGAAACTTTTGGTCCGATGACTTTTTGGGTGGTCTGATAATCCATAAAAGACTTCCGGACCAAATTTCCACCAAATTTCAAATGTATTTCCTGAAGACTGATGTACGTACAATTTCACACATCAAAATGTACATGCATGTACATTTGAAAATGGATCATTGAATATTGTAGTTTTCAGTTAAAATGTATTGTTGATGTCAAAAGTGAAAGGAATATAAGTGTCCTATATGTCAGGCAACATTAAGGTTTCTTGTGAAGCCCTTTTAAATAGAAGATAAAGATACTGGTGTGCATATGTACCCTCAAAAAATATCTTGTACCCCCAAAAAAGTAGTGGGCATGCTGCCTATGTAGAAATTATTTAATGTTTGGTCAGGAATTGTTTAGTGCCAATCTATTTGTAAAACTTAGGGTGCATATTTTGATACACAACAAGATGAGCTTACAAGCAATGGCTGCTTTACTATGCTTCAGTTTACTTCGGGTTCTGTTTTGTCAAGTGTAAATGATTAAGTCCTATGTATAAGACAGTATTTATTATTGAATTGTCTTGTGTTCACATATAATGATAATATTGTATATTTTGACAGGGACTTTATTATTCTTACTACAAGACGATGATAACAACACCCACCATTACACAGGGAATGTATGCCATTATGTACGACAATGTAACAGAATACCCTGCTACTATCAATGTACTGAAGAGATTTAATCTGTACCCAGAAGTAAGTCTGATAGTAAATAATTCCAATCATTATTGCAACATCCAATTTCATTGGACAACATAATGAACAACAAAGAAGTTATTTCTCCATATTTATACTTCTTGCCAATTAATAAGCTTTGAAAAAGAATAGTAAAAAAGTGTAGTATATAGTGACGTCAAATTCAGTGAAAAGATTTATTTAGCTCAAAGAATTAGATTTATACAATATAAAAGTAATCTTGGAGGAGTTTATGGATGTGTTAAAACTGCCTTTTACTCACAAACTTTACATATAGTCCCTCAGACTTCATTCAGTTTGTTAGTGAATGGGCCGGGTTTACACATCGATAAACTCCTCCCAAATAACTTTTGGTCCTATAATATTATAGTCTTGGGAGAAATAAACACCATGTCAAAACAGGACTGTTGTTAGATACTGATGAACTAATAGGTATTGCTATGCCTGGAAAATCACTGTGTACATTATGCTGCTACAAAGTTATGTTTTTGGCTAAGGGCTATTCATAGAAAAGATGTAAAAAAGGGGGGGGTTTGGACAACATTTTCTCCAACATCCCACAACCCATACATTTTTTTATCACATATAGCATGTGTTATTCCTAAATTTCTTCTTGAACCCCACCACCCATTCTAAAATATAAACTGTATTTTACCTTATTAGCGCCCCGGCTCTAATAAGCGCCCCCTCACCATATTTCAAAGTCAAACTGCACAAGCGCCCCCTCAAAACTCCCTAACTGCCAAAATTTTCTTGCGTTTATTTGCCTATGTACAAGTTTTCAGCAGGTATATTATCGCCGTAATTTTAAGAAACAGTATGTTTATATACCTCCAACGACTCCTGAGTAACGATATCTATTTATTTATGCAGAATTTTCGTGGTTGATTACTATTACTTTCTCGTTTCACCATGATTTTAACAACTGAAAGTTGAAGACACATTATAGAACTTATTATATTAATAGATTAATATAGAATTCCTACAACATTATTCTTTTTCACTGTGAAAGGGAGGCATAAGCCTGCCGAAATCTGCCCCTGTTAAGCTGTAGATATTAAAATTTTGCTATTGCATTATTATTCAGACAGAAATTAGAAATATGTCAGTTATAATTACTGAGAGTTGTTTTAAGTCAAATTTACTTTTAGGTTGTTTTGGGAATAGCCTACAGAACATACTCAAGCATCTGTAAAGCTTTTGATATTAAAAACAAAGAATGTTGGACTATAAACAGAGGAAAAGACTTAAGTCCTGTTCAAAGTTGTGAAGGTTTGTTTTTAAAAAGTTCTGATTTTAAGCCGCAACAAGGAAATTGTTCTGAATGTGATAAAGATGGAAAAGAAGGTTTTAAAGTAATATGATGTTCCCTGAAAACAAGGGTGATATTTATCAAATAGTTCATTGCAATGAGGGACATATGGCAGTTTATGGACCGAGTGGTTACCCGAAAAATAGTATATGGACAGAAGCGAAGCTGAGGTCAATATAGTATTTTTTGGGTGACCACAAGGTCCATAAACTGCCATTTGGTCCGAATTGATATGAACTATTTGATATATTATACGTTAATTCCAGAAATGTTTACCAGTTTCATTCTTTTTTCCTTCTATCACATGTATTTCACTCAAAAACTTTCAAGGTTAAAATATTATCTTAAAATGGATTAAATAAATTACTTGGGATAATTTGTTCAAAATGCAAAATTAAACACCTTAACACTGTGATCTGAAATAGTTCATTACAAACTAGAAAAAATAATTGAGATGTCACTATATATTATATTGACCAGTGCTGTTAATATACTGTTATGTGGACCGGCAGGACAAATATAATGGTAAAGTATAATATTTAAAATTATTCTTTTATGGTAAGCTCCAAAACTATAAATGCATATCATGACACACACTACATGCAGTTACCTATTTATCTATGCTGCATGTGCAACATTTTTTTGAAAATTTGGTACAATAAAACTTCTTATTTTGTTAATAAATCATTTGAATGGAAATGCATTGATATTTCTTGTTTAACTTGGTTTCACTGTTCTGAAGTTTTCAAAGCATTGTTTCTTTATTTAAGAATTGAACGCATTATTTTGAAGTTTTATTGGGTATGAATGTGTTGACCGAAGCACATTTTTAATGAAGTGTGGTAGCGCTTCATGTTGAAAATGTGCACCCAGTCAACACTTTCATAATCCCTATAAAACTTCAAAATAATGCATTCAATTCTTATAATAACATTTTAACCAAAATATAAAAAACAAAATTTATTTACAGGAAATTACATCATGTACATTAGGATTCTATTTTTACAAATTGATCCGCCATGTGAACATGTGGTCAAATGTGTTTCATGGGAATTGCAACTTCACATTGATATGCCATGTGATCAGTGTTCACTTATCAAATTGATGGAATTCAAATGAATATGCATGAAATGTAATTATTTACTTATGCAAGACACAATATGCCTTCACAAATGATTTCATTTTGATATAAAAACAAAGTGTATACATTTTGTATATGTCATTAGAATTATTCCATGACATTTCAGTAGCTGTATTTTTCAAGAATACACTTTTAAAATGGCATAGATTTTACCAGAGTGGACTACATTATTTGAAATACTGTGAAAGTGCTATTGTTCGTGGGGTTCCAATTTTCGTGGATTTCGTGGTTAACTTAAATCAAGAAATTAAGTTCCCAACGAAATGCATTATTTTGCATAGAGTTTAATGGATAGAATTCGAAACTACGAATTTAAGTGCCAACGAAATGGTGGGTTTTATGAAAACCACGAAAATTGATGTCCAAGAATAAAAGTACATCCACAGTACACTAATTTTATCTTACTAAAATTAAAATTTGTCAATTAATCCCAGTTCTATGGTTATGGCTTTTATAAAACATTAATACATACAAGTAATTAGTGAAAAGACATGGAGTAAATGCACTTGAGACAAAGTCTTTTAATACAAAAACATTTTGCAGAAATACTATATAGTACAGGGTGTCTGATACAAAAAGTTGTATCACAATAGTGGGGTGATAAAAGAAATGTGCGATGCTGCGCATGTATCCATGTCAACAAAAGCAAGACGTCACAGCAAGCATCAAGTAGTTGCTGAACTAAAACTATAAGATAATGTGATGTCACTTGGATAAAATTATTGTATAAATGATAGATAAACATATCATAAACAAAGATTTGATGGTACAACATTATTGTTTCAGGTCTTTTGGGTTGAATGATTCCCATTGCTTCTGGTCAATAGCACCGAGACTGGTAGTGAGTCAGCGCATTCAACTGACTCTACCTGATACAAGAAGTTGTACCATCACACTATGTATGTAATATATATGTTTATTATATAGATAGCGGTGATTTATCGAGTTTTCTCAGTTAAATAAATGTCATATTGTCACCGGTGAAAATAAAGGATTTCTAGTCACTGGATGACATCTTAATGAAGCGACGTCACAATGTCTCTTTAATGTCGTCGTCAAGCAAACAACTGGCGTATTGACATGAAAAAAATAACCCGCATCTAAAATCTCGGTTTTTGAGTAAAAAATCTATGTAATAAAAAGCATAACTAATCGGCCGTCGTGAATATCAATAAAAATGTCACTCATGTCGATCAACGCAGTGGATTTAACTCGTTGCAGAACAAGTTCTGCAACTCGTTAAATCCTTCTGCGTTGTTCGGCACTCGTGACATTTTTATTGATATTCACGACGGCCGATTAGTTATACTATAAATGTAACATACAATTTTATACAGTTCATTTTAATTCTAGGGTTAGGAGAACCAACTTATTTCTACATAGAGGTGGTATTTTGGTTGAGTGGTATGATGATGGGGACACTATTTCTGTATGGAACTTTCTTGAGGTAGGTTTTAACCATCATGGTAGTATTTACAGTGGAACCTCTCTATTCAGACACCTGTGTATTCCAATATCCTGTCAAATAGGACATTATTGTGCAGTCCCATAGACAGCTTTTTAACTTTTCTTTACATTAGTATTTGGACATCCTGTGTAATGTGACATATTTTTGTGGTCCAATACGGTGTTGGATAAGACAGATTCTACTGTAGTATGTTTTTATCAAGAATTGATAGATTGTACATGTTTGTCCCAATTTTTATACCCCCTGCAAGCAAACCTTTGGGGGATGTTGGTTATATAGGAATTGTCCCCTCTGTCTGTCTAGATGTCTGTCCATCAATGTACCTTTTCAGATTTTACGAAAGGATATGGAGAAAATGAACATGAGACCATAAGACATTTGTTAACTCCCAACTGCAATAACTTTAATGAGCTGTATGGCCATTTCATAAATTAATTCCTCATCAGCAGCACTAGAACCAAAACAAAGGAAATCCATAATTTCAAAATGACTAAAATGCATAAAACCAAACAAAATCGGAATAATTAGTAATATCAAATATAGCTAAGGACAAAACTACAATGGAGGGAGTTAATCCTTCGGTTTTAGAATTTACATAAATTTAGATAACAGTAATTGAACAAAGTGTACACGTGAGATACAAGTACACCATACTTGTACAAGTACACCATATCTAAGAAAACTAAAGAGCATACATCTCTACCATGGGGGAATTGTCTTCTGAAACAATACTTTTGTTTGATGAAATAATGCACAGTTTTAGTATACAAACTGAAGATGTGCATGAAGTAACAATTGTTGCTGCTAATAATTACACAGTTACCAGGAAACTACTACTTGAAACCTGAAGAAGAATAATTGGATTCACATTAAAAAGGTCCCATGCCATCACAAAGTTGGTTGATCAATATCATTTACAGTTACATAATAAATATCTTATTTATTTATGTTTTGAAGGTACATTTTTTAGCTCACCTTTCTTAAAAGGCCATGTGAGCTTTTGCCATCAGTTTGTGTCCGTCGTTCGTCGTCAACAATTTCAAAAATCTTCTCCCCTGAAACTGCTGAGCCAACTGTAACTAAACTTGGCCTGAAGCATCACCAGGGTATGCAGTTTCAAAATTGTGTTCGATTAGTCCGAATACAAAACAACATGGCTGCGGTTACTAAAAATAGAACATTGCTGTTTTTTTTTTCAAATAACTCAAAAACCATTTCAGATATCAAAAATCTGACGGATGATAAAAGTGATCAGCATAGCAAGATCTACCTGCCCTGCAATTTTGAAGAAAATCCAAAAACCCATATTAGAGTTATTGCCCTTTTTAGCTCACCTGGCCAGAGGCCATGTGAGCTTTTGCCATCACTTGGCGTCCGTCGTCCGTCTTCCGTTGTTGTCCGTAAACTTTTCATATTTTTGCTATCTCCTCTGAAACCACTGGACCAATTTCAACCAAACTTTACAGGAATGATGTATGGAAGGTCCTTTACTTAGTTTGCCAAAATTTTTCCGATCCGCCAAAAACATGGCCAAAAACATGGCCGCCAGGGCTGAACTTAGATTTAACATTGATCCCTATGGGAAAAAGCATACTGTGAAAGTACAATTGTTCGTGGGGTTCCAATTTTCGTGGATTTCGTGGCTCACTAAAACCACGAATTTAAGTTCCCAACGAAATACATTTTTTCCTTAGAGTTGTAATGCACAGAACTCGAAACAACGAATTTAAGTACCCACGAAATAGTGCTATCTATGAAAACCACGAAAATTGGTGTCCACGAATAAAAGTACTTCCACAGTATATTTGCTATCTCCTCTGAAGCTACTGAAGCAAATTGAACCAAACTTTACAGGAATGATGTATGGAAGGTCCTTTACTTATTTTGCTGAAAATTTTTCGATCCGTGAAAAAACATAGCCGCCAGCGCAGAACATAGTTTAACATGGGACCCTATGGGAAAAGCAAATATTTGCTATATCCCCTGAAGTTACTGAAGCAAATGGAACCAAACTTTACAGGAATGATGTTTGGAAGGTCTTTTACTTAGTTTGCAGAAATTTTTTCGATCTGTGAAAAAACATGGCCGCCATTGCAGATGGGACCCTATGGGAAAAGCAAATATTTGCTATCTCCTCTAAAGTTACTGAATCAAATGGAACCAAACTTTACAGGAATGATGTATGGAAGATCCATTACTAGGTTTGTCGAAATTTTTTCAATCCATAAAAAAACATGGCCGCCAGCGAAGAACATAGTTTAACATGGAACCCTATGGGAAAAGCATATATTTGCTATCTCCTCGGAAGCTTCTGAAGCAAATTGAACCAAACTTTACAGGAATGCTGTATGGAAGGTCCTTTACTTAGTTTGCCGAAATTTTTTCGATCTGTGAAAAAAAAAGCCGCCAGCGCAGAACATAGTTTAACATGGGTCCCTATGGGAAAATCTCCTCTGAAGTAACTGAAGCAAATGGAACCAAACTTTACAGGAATGATGTATGGAAGGTCCTTTACTTAGTTTGCCGAAATTTTTTTTATTCGTGAAAAAACATGGCCACCAGCACAGAACATAGTTTAACATGTGACCATATGGGAAAAGCATATATTTGCTATCTCCTCTAAAGCTACTGAAGCAAATTGAACCAAACTCTACAGGAATGATGTATGGAAGGTCTTTTATGGAGATTACCGAAATTTTTCCGATTCCTTTTAAAACATGGCTGCCAGCGCAGAATATAGTCTAACATGGGACCCTAAGGGAAAAGCATCTGTTTGCAATCTCCTCTGACGCTACTGAAGCAAATTCAACCAATCTTTACAGTAAGGATGTATGGAAGGTACTTGGAACTGACAAAAAAGATGGCTTCCAGTGCAGAACATAGTTTAACATTGGAGCCAGGAATGAGATAACCATCCTTATAATCATCATCTCTGAAATGTATAGAAGGTCCTTTGCAAAAATTATTCATTTCAGTAGGATCAGACAAAAAACTTGTGCTAATGAAGAACATAACTTAACATTTGACCCCATTGGTAAGGAAACATCTTTTTTAGTCATGTATGGCGTAGAAGCATTTTGCCAGTCTCTGAGCCTCTAGTTCTGTAAAATTTTCCAAATTTGTGCATTTTTATACCCTGCCACACAAAGTGGTGTGGTATTATGTGATACCCTCAGTCGTGTGTCCGTCCGTCAGTCCGTCCGTCCGTCCGTCCGTCCGTCCGTCTGTCCGCTCGTCCGTTCCCCGAAGGTTTCTGACTGATAACTTGTGTATGAAATATCACAAGATCTTCAAACTTGGTATGCAAGTTGTTTACTTCAAAACTCAGGTCAAGTTTGATTTTGGGTTCAGAGGTCCAAGGGGTTCTGGAGTTATGCCCCTTGAAAATTTGAAATTTTCCAAATTTTAGGGTTTCCGACTGATAACTTGTGAAGGAAATAACACAAGGTCCTCAAACTTGGTATGTAACTCGTTTACTACAACACTCAGGTCAAGTTTGATTTTTGGTTCAGAGGTCCAAGGGGTTCTGGAGTTAAGCCCCTTGAAACTTTGAAGTTTTGCGAATTTTAGGGTTTCCGACTGATAACTTGTGAAGGAAATAACATAAGGTCTTCAAACTTGGTATGTAACTTGTTTACTACAATACTCAGGTCGAGTTCGATTTTTGGTTCAGAGGTCCAAGGGGTTCTGGAGTTATGCCACTTGAAACTTTGAAATTTTGCGAATTTTATGGTTTCCGACTGATAACTTGTGAACAAAATAACACAAGGTCTTCAAACTTGGTATGTAAGTTATTTACCACAAGACTCAGGTCAAGTTCGATTTTTGGTTCAGAGGTCAAAGGGGTTCTGGAGTTATGCCCCTTGAAACTTTGAAATTTTGCAAATTTTAGGGTTTTGTACTCATAAATTGTGAATGAAATAACATACTGTCTTCAAACTTGGTATGTAAATTGTTTACCACAAAACACAGGCCAAGTATAATTTTGGGTTCATTGGTACACATTGTCCTGGAGTTATGCCCCTTTTTACTTAGAAATTTTGTGAAACGTGGCAGGGTATCATGTAATCCACCATTACTATTTTTTATTTCAAAAAGTGTAACAGATAGAGGTCAAGTGTATATTGCAAAAAGGTTCAGCATATCAAGATCTACAAACCCTGAAATTTTGAAGAAAATCCAAAAACCCTTGTAGGAGTTATTGCCCTTTTTTCACGGAATTTTCAAAATTTTCATTTCCAAAACTATAGAAGATGAAGGTTAAGTGTAAATTGATAAAATGTTTGCCAGGCTGTGTGGATTTCAAAACTGGAGTTTAAAATTGTTTGTTGACCGCCATTTTCATAATGGCCGCCAAAAAAGGCGGGAAAATTCAACATTGTTCGAATTTCAATGAAATTTGGTTTCCAAATAGATATTGATGTAGCGACTTCCAAACCAGTGTTGAAAAGTGTTCGTTGACCGCCATTTTCAAAATGACCGCCAAACAAGGCGGAAAAATTCAACATTGTCCAATTTCAATGAAATTCAGTTTTCAAATAGATATTGATGTTGCAACTTCAAAACCGACGTTAAAAATTGTTCTTTGACCGCCATTTTCAAAATGGCTGCCAAAAAAAGGCAGGAAAATTCAACATTGTCCGATTTCAATGAAATTTGGTTTCCAAATGGATATTAAAGTTGCTACTTCAAAACTGGTGTTGAAAATTCTTCGTTGACTGCCATTTTCAAAATGGCAGCCAAAAGGTGGGAAAATTCAACAATGTCTTATTTCAATGAAATTTGGTTTCCAAATAGATATTGATGTTGGGACTTCAAACCGGATTTGAAAATTGTTAGTTGAGCGCCATTTTCAAAATGGCCACAAAAAAAGGCAGGAAAATTCA
>MJUU01045070.1:0-11085 GCA_002080025.1 Modiolus philippinarum
TCGGGGAAACGGTTAACATTGGACACCGTAAGGCAATACGTTCAATGAACCTCTTGGGCCAATTTGAATTAAACTTGGTCTTTGTAGTCTTTGGATTGTCCCTTTTTTAGCTCGCCGGGACGAATTTCCGGAGAGCTATTGTCATACCCCCGGTTTCGGCGTCGGCGTCGTCAGCAAAAACTTAAACTTTGCTTGTGGAATGGAGACCTTAAGAGATGGGATGTTGATATTTAGTATATGGCTTCCTTGTAAAGAAAGCTTTCTTGTAGTACCATTTTTGTAGACATTTTGACCTTGACCTTGACCTTGCCCCTAGGGCAATTTTTAGCTCACCTGGCCTAAAAGGCCATGTGAGCTTTTGCCATCACTATGCGATCGTCGTCCGTCTGTCAACAATTTCAAAAATCTTCTCTGAAACCACGGGGCCAAATGTAACCAAACTTGGCCTGAATTATCACCAGAGTATGGCTTCTCAAAATTGTGTTCGATTAGGCCGTAGGTCAAACAACATGGCCACTGTTACTAAAAATAGAACATAGGGGGTAAATTGCAGTTTTTGGCAAATAACTCGAAAACCGTTACAGATATCAAAAATCTGACATGGAGTAAAAGTGATCAGCATGATGAGATCTAACCACTGTACAATTTTGAAGAAAATATGAAACCCATCTCGGAGTTATAGCCCTTTTTCCGTAAAATTTTCAAAATGTTTGCATTTTTTATTTTTTATTTCAAAAAGTGTAACAGAAAGAGGTCAAGTGTAAATTGAGCGTAACAGAGCAAAGCGTAGTGAGCCAGGGGGCAGCACTAGTCAGTCTAAAGACTAATCAACAACGGTCGCGAAGTGAATATTTTCCCGGAAAAAATGAAAACAATCAACACTTTTGACCAATGAAACACGACGTGACAATGGCCGTCACCCGTTCCTAACGAGCGTAGCATTGTGGAACGGTGAACCAGTTTAATTGATGTTGCGATTTCAAAACCGGTGTTGAAAATTGTTCGTTGACCGCCATTTTCAAAATGGCCGCCAAAAAAGGCGGAAAAATTCAACATTGTCCGATTTCAGTGAAATTTGGTTTCCAAATGGGTTTTGATGTTTCGACTTCAAAACCGATGTGAAAATTGTTTGTTGACCACCATTTTCAAAATGGCCACCAAAAAAGGCGGGAAAATTCAACATTGTCTGATTTTAATGACATTTTGTTTCCAAATAGGTCTTGATGTTGCGACTTCAAAACTGATGTTAAAAATTGTTCGTTGACCGCCATATTTAAAATGGCTACCAAAAAGGCGGGAAAATTCAACATTGTCGATTTCAAAGAAATTTGATTTCCAAGCAGATATTGATGTTGCGACTTCAAAACCGATGTTGAAAATTGTTTGTTGACTGCCATTTACAAAATGACGTCTCGACTTCAAAACTGGTGTCGAAAGTGGTCCTTAGCAAGAACGTTTTTTATCAAAAAATCCCATCAAAGAAATATAATAAAACATGATCAGACTTTAAAAACAGTTCAAGATATTGCAGGTGTTCGACCTACGAAAGTTTGAGAAACTGAAGATCAACTGTATAACTGACATTGTTACCATAATTGTGGCAACTGAAAACCAGGTGAGCGATACAGGCTCCTGGGAGCCTCTGGTTAAAAAACTTTAACCTAGCCTCTAGAAGGCAGGCTTTTAGTGGTAGGGTGTTCATGTTTGGTATGTGACTTGCTTATGAGGAGAGCTTTCTAATGGTACCATATTTGTAGACATTTTGACCTTGACCTTTCTCTGAGGGCAATTTTTGAAAGACTTTAACCTTGCCTCTAGAAGGAAGGCTTTTAGTGGTAGGGTGCATGTATTTGGTATGTGACTTGCTTATGATGAGAGCTTTCTAGTGGTACCATAACTGTAGACATTTTGACCTTGACCTTTCCCTGAGGGCAATTTTTGAAAAACTTTAACCTTGCTTATAGAATTAAGTTGTTTAGTGGTAGGGTGTTCATATTTGGTATGTGACTTTCTTGTGATGAGAGCTTTCTAATGGTGCCATAATTGTAGACATTACGACCTTGACCCTGCCCTGAGGGCAATATTTTTAAAAACTTTAACAGTGTTTCTAGAATGTTGACATTTAGTGGTACGGTGTTCAATTTCGGTATATGACTTCCTTATGATGATATCTTTTTGATGGTACCATATTTTTAGACATTTTGACCTTTGCATTGCCCTAAGGGCAATTAAAAAAAAATAACCTTGTTTCTAGAAGTTAGTTGTTTAGTGATAGGGCATTTATATTTTGTTTGTGACTTCCCTATGGTGAGAGCTTTCTGGTAGTACCATAGTTGTAGACATTTTGACCTTGACATTGCCCTGAGGGCAATTTTAAAAAAAAAACTTGAACCCTGTTTATAGAAGTTATTCTTTTAGTGATAGGGAGTTCCTGTTTTACATGTGGCTTTCTTACATTGCAGTTAAAGAATTTATCACATTACAATTTTGAAAATGTATAACTTTCAAATTTATTGTGCATTGCGGTTACTCTGGTCCCCGGCAAGCTATGTTGTCTTCTGACAACTCTTGTAAAAGAAGGTTGTTATTCATGTTAACTGTCCACAAAATTTCCTGTGTAATATTTTGTGAAAAACTTGTTTTTTAGGTTCGTATTCCAATATGGCCGCCATTTTGGGAACAGAATGTAAAATTGGACCTCATGGGAAACACGTTCAGAGATCTACAACTTCTGGGCTAGCTGGAATCAAAGTTGGCCACCATTAGTTTAGGGATGTTCCCTTATAAAAAGGTGTTTTTAAGTTCGCACTTTATATGACACGACCCCCGGTGGAGAACATCGTTTAACATTAAACCCTTTGGGAACACGTTCAAAAATCTTCTCTGAAACTGCAGTAAGCCAGTTAGTACAAGTCATTCGATGGTCAATGCAATAAGGTGTATTCATAGGTATGCTCTTCATCCAAGGTGGCTGTTTAAAAAAAAACCGGATGTTTGTGAGTTTCAAGAAATTTACCGCAATTTTATGTTTTTTGACTTTAATGGCATCTATGAAATATGCATAGAAGGGTACAAGTCATGATGTATTGATGTTCTAAAATTTATATGAAGGCACAACCACGGACACAACAGTAAAATTTTAAAGTTTTTATTGGTGAACAATTCAAAAGAGTTAACCGCATACTTTTAATGAAATTTATCGAAGTATTGATATACATTCCAGTTGTTTAGGGGCTTGTTTTAACATTCAGCCTATTTTTTTAAATTTATTCATAGTTGTGTTTTTACAGATATAATTACCATTAAAATTTTAAACCTCTTTTCGAACATGTTCAAACGACCATATCGATTTTAATACCGTTAGTCCTATTACGCATATACTACATTCAAAGTAATATATTCTGAAAAGGTATTTTAAAAATTTATTGACTTTATTCTCTATTTAATGTTTCGTATATAATACATCCATTTAAAATTTATATAAACGTGTTATGAAGAAAATCTCCAGGAGAAATATAAATACAACCACAGTCTTGTGATCATTTATAAGAACACATGGATTTACCTATCGTTTTATTGAATTATTTGTTTATATGGACTTTTTAAAAATGACTATGAAACCCCACAGATAAACCTTTCATTGTTGATATGAAACCCACAGACTAACACAAAATAGGTGTCATGTATGATACTCTTGGTATATTTGTCTTAGTGGGAGCTGGGACCCAGCTCAGTTGGGGTGTTCAGAACGTATATGAGTCCGCATAATATATATTTCCACTCTTGATGATGCCCTCGCTGAAAACTTTACACATGTGGCTTAAATTTGGACTTCTAAAACTTTATGGCGCCGGCTTTTTGTGCATATTTTTACATTTTTTCACGCTTAACGTTGTTTTTTTTTCGGCAACTATGCTAACATAGCAGATGTATTCAGAAGGCACATCAGTAATTATTGTCTTTTCCATCTGTCGTCCGTCCCTCAGTCCGTCCGTCACGAAGTTTGTGGACGCCAATTCTCCTGCATCTTTCATCGGATTTTAACCCAACTTCACAGGATTGTTGACCATCATGCCTTGTTGTGCATATGTAGTCTTGCCGGATCGATCGGCAAATTTTTGTTGAATTATGCCCCTTTTTGACTTAGGATTTTGCAAAGTTATGGTTGTGGACGCCAATTCTCCTATACGTTTCATTGGATTCCAATCAAACTTCACAGGATTGTTGACCTTCGTGTTTAATTTTGCATATTGTTTGGCCTAATTGATCGGTCAACTTTCGTGGGAGTTATGCTCCTTTTTGTCATAGAATTTTGAATTTTAATTCTCCCACATCTTTCATTGGATTTCAACCAAATTTAGTAATATTCAAATGCAGTGGCAACATATAAAGATACAAACTATCTCCAGGAAGATATGTATCGGGAGATACATTGGTTTTTGTATCCAAAACACACTTCTAGTCTAATATGATGGAGTGTACAATAAAAAATCTTTCCCGTCCAGAAAGCACTAGTAATCTAATAATGTCCCAGTGGTGATGGAGTGTATATTTTTAGGAATTATTGTAGAAAAATGTACTTGTTAAAATAGAAAAAGATAGGGGAAAAGGTTCTCGGCATAACGGCTTGATATCCGGTGTTAAAATCACCGATAACGATTGGTAAATTTGAATATGATAACGACTAATATGAAGTTCTACTTGACGTGAACTTTATGATACCTTATCGAACAAGCAAACAAAAATCTTCAAATTTGATTGCTGTCTGAGATTAAATATTGTTCTTAAAATAAAATAGATTGTGTCAATGTTTATCTATTCCAGATATAGAAAACAGCTATTTTCAACTAAAACGGCAAGAAAGTTCAATACAACTAAATATGAAAAAAAAAATTTTTTTCCGGCTGGCATTTCATGTCTGTGACGACTTTTGGATAACAAGACAAACATCCCACCACTTTGGAAGACAATCTGATGTCTTCAATCCAGCTGTACTATGCTAACAACTGATCGGAAAATACTGTAGTCCCAGACAAACTTTTGCGTACAAATATTAAAATTTGAAAAATAAAACGTTTTAGATGGTTATACTTTTTGCAATAGCCGTCTTTATCTCCGTCTGTCCACGTGCGTCTGTCAGTCCGTCATATCTTATTCTACAAATTCTGAAGATTCGGAGGCCATCATTTTGTATTTTAGGTTAACATTTGACCACTTAATTAAAAATTACAACAACTTGTATACCGCTATATTTATACTTATATCTATTCAGGGGATAATAATCAGTTTTGAAATGGATACAAGGTGGTCACCCTGGAAGGCCATACGGTATATAGTTGCTGCATCTTGAAGATATTTTTACAGATCAATTTTTAGGTATAATGACAGGCTAGGCTTTCCATTTTTTTACATTAACTTAAGACAGCCACCAGGACATATGAATACGCAAGTTTAAGACTGTCCAAAGATTCTGCAAACACTGTAAAAACCTTGTGGAAACTGAAATACATTTTGTTTTGCATTGCAAATGTTTCAAGGAAATAAGGGAAAGATATGCTAATGTTTTAAATAATGATAACAGTATATCTGATGAAGAATTAATAAAAATACTTCTTAACCCACAAAATTTACAAGAAACCAAAGATATTTGCATATTATTAAATGAAATGTTCACTAGACGTGACGTAGAGTTCAAACATATTTAAGTCTCCTTCCTCAGATGTTGAATATACTAGACAAACATGGATACTCTTTTCTTTTTTTCTATTTTTATTTCTATATTGCTGTATTATTCTTGTATATCTTTCTTATAAATGTACTTGGATCACGAATCACATGTTGTATCACTGTGCTATGTCCAATAAAGTTAGGGACCGACCATTTAACTTGAAGGGGGGGGGGCTATGGTTTTTTTCTAAAAAAATATTTTGGATCTGATTTTATGTGAAAAAAATATTTTGGCTGCCAAAATGATGAAAANTTGGAGGACAATCTGGTGTCTTCAATCCAGCTGTACTAAGCTAACAACTGATCGGAAAATACTGTAGTCCCAGACAAACTTTTGCGTACAAATATTAAAATTTGAAAAATAAAACGTTTTAGATGGTTATACTTTTTGCAATAGCCGTCTTTATCTCCGTCTGTCCACGTGCGTCTGTCAGTCCGTCATATCTTATTCTACAAATTCTGAAGATTCGGAGGCCATCATTTTGTATTTTAGGTTAACATTTGACCACTTAATTAAAAATTACAACAACTTGTATACCGCTATATTTATACTTAGATCTATTCAGGGGATAATAATCAGTTTTGAAATGGATACAAGATGGTCACCCTGGAAGGCCATACAGTTGCTGCATCTTGAAGATATTTTTACAGATTAATTTTTAGGTATAATGACAGGCTAGGCTTTCCAATTTTTACATTAATTGAAATGTTCACTAGACGTGACGTAGAGTTCAAAAATATTTAAGTCTCCTTCCTCAGATGTTGAATATACTAGACAAACATGGATACTCTTTTCTTTTTTTCTATTTTTATTTCTATATTGCTGTATTATTCTTGTATATCTTTCTTGTATGTTGTTGCTTATAAATGTACTTGGATCACGAATCACATGTTGTATCACTGTGCTATGTCCAATAAAGTTATTTGAATTTGAATTAAGACTGTCTTTGTGAGGAAAACATGTGAACTGCTTCATCTTCGGAAAACCTGAGTTCCACGTTTTAAACATCAGGTACATTTATGATTGTGACATGTTTTTTTTTCATCGTTTAGGTCTGGCAAAGTAAGTCATTCAGTCTCATTTTTATGTTTGTTGACGATCCCGGATTCATGGGTACAGAGTCCTGGGTGTAGCGTTGCTCGGCCTCTAGTAATAAATTCCGCTCACATCGGTGCTAGGGGTCGTCTTGAAATTACTATGAGGTATGGGCAAAATTAAGTGTTGAAGGTCTCACGGTGACTTCAAGATGAAGAACAACAAAAAACGTTGTTCCATTGCTGTGTTTTACCATTGATGTTTATTTGTAGAGACTGTCTCGTGTGCATGTATTCCATATCCGTTCATTGTTGTTTTTGTTAGTATCTTGTAAGGTGTGTAGCCAGAATAATGCCCTTTGTAATATTAAATAGTTGTCATGAGTGGTTGTTTAACGGATCATCTTTGTTGAAATGCCATGGTGTATATCCAGTTAATATTTAAATGTCGTGTTGATAGATTTTTGTAACAAATAGTTATTGTTAACATTTGAATCAAGTGTTGACACGTGGCAGAAGGGCAAGATATCATTGTTCTATTTTTGAAACTTAACATAAAACCAAGTCCCTTTTCATCGCAATAACAAAAGTACTCTTTACTACCCGATAGATCAAACCAGGCCGCCTGATGCGATATTAACCAGAATCCGACTCATTCAAAAGAAACCAATTGTTTATCAGGTTTATATCATATCAGACGGATTTTGACGTGGAGAGTGCAAAAAGAGACTATAAAAAAGTACTTTATGTATCTCGAACCAACAGCAAAATTCCTCAAAAGCACTCATTCCACTCTGGTTTTCCAGACCATCCTGGCTATCTTAAGGGGTGGCACAGGCTTATTTTCGTGCCGAGTGTGTTTGCCGTTTTTTATTTCACGTGTTGCCGTGTTGGAGGGTCGTTATTTGCCGTGTTTCGTGCAAACCGAAAAAGGACATCGCGCAATCCAATTTCTAATTCTTCGTTCCTCGTGTTGTGACATTTTACTTTCTCGTACGCCCGTGCATGATACCCCCTGTACGACCCTCTCTTAAGAGAGTTTATGATCTGATTCAAATGCCGGGATATGTAGTATGTATAGAAACTGGCCCCCAAAATAACTTCAGTCATTATCTTGAATGGGGGCAACACCTGAAAGGTCCTGAGGTCAGAAACAAATGTATATATAACATTGAAGAACAACGGTTTCTTTATTTCAACAATTTGTAAAGTGTTTACTTTGTGATTAGAATAACTCTTAAATTTTGACGAGGTAGATAAAAACGATAATATTATTAGGGATCGTGCACAAATTGGGTAAAGAAACCAAAAACATTGCATCTCTTAAAATTGCATGTCAACTGTTTAGTGGTGTATGTTGCATAACCTGTGTTGCTCTTTACACAATGTTTTGTGGAAAAACGCAGTAAAGTCAATAATTTAATACTGTAATGTCCATAATCCCTGATTTCCATAGATATTGAACAACTCAAATCTCAATAAAAATATCAAAGCAATGGTTGGCAGGTAAAGGTACATTACATCGATGTTTTAAGGGTAGAATCCAATCTCATCATTCTAAAAATGAACCTTGGTTACTCTTCAGATGGATTTCTAAATACAAACCCACTGTTTGAAATCACTGTTGAGTTCATTGAGTAACCGAGTCTCTTGTAGAAAACATTCAGTGCTAAGTCTTACCAGGCGCGGGCTTAGTCAAAATTATTATATTCAAGGGGTCCTGAAATATTTCTGGATGTCATAGATTAATTTAGGACCTCCACAATTCAGTTTTAGGATATATTGTCGAGTATTGTAGTATTGAAGGACCTCCATGATTCCATTTCAGGACCTCCACGATTTGATTTCATGTAACCCTGAAATATTTCAGGATACCTTAGAATCAAATTGTGGAGGTCCTGAAATAGTTCAAGTTATCATGAAATCGAATTGTAGAGGTTCATTAATCATTAACTGTTAATATTTGAGGATCTCCAGAATTATATGTCCTTGGAATGGTTGATGTATGTCAGAGGCCATACAACGTTTGAGGAGGTCGTACAAAAAATCAAATTTACAAGTATTTAGAAATACCTTTATATATGATTGAACAGAAACAATTACATTACTGAAAATGTATAAAATAAACAGTATTTACAAACAAAGCATTTCTGTACATAACATGCCAAATGGACGGACTGGCACTGGTAAGGGCTAGAGTACATATTGTAATACCCCAACATATCAAAATACAAATATTGCAACAAGACTAATGATAAACGAATACTTTAAGTAGACAAACATATGAGCAAAAGAGAAAACGGTATTGTTTGAGCAAATGAATGAGAAAATTAATACTTATAACATATATCAGCTCAGTGAATAGGTCCACAATGAACAAGAAAGAAATCTTCACATGAAATTACGGTAAAACAAAAAACGTCCATGTACAATCGTTGGGTCACATACTTAAATTGTCGATAAAAATGCGAAACAGGTTTATATGTTTTATTCTCAAAGTATCTCACTAGATTTTAGTGTCCACACCTTCGGGTATTCCAGTTCTAGTATAAAATGTGTCCGCAACAATTTTTGTTCGTCCATATTTTGGTTTTTTAATATCCTCTTTTTTAATTACATCTCCTAACCTCCAACCGTATTCCCAAGAACTTAAAATTGGGAAAGAAAATTTATCTTCCGGACTGTGTCTGTTCCTTAAATGTAAATACTGATAACGTCCTTTTCCTTCCTTCGTAAATCCGTCATACAATTTTTCCTTTTCATAATAGTCTGCTGGTCGCATTTCAGCAACGAGTTTTTCAAGTTTCTTCTCTGCATTCTCTAAAAGAGCTGGACCCTCGTAGGTTGACTTCTTTTTGTTGAATCTCTGTGGTGTGAAATCCCCTGAAATTTTACTGAACATATCATCAGCCGGCTTTGGGGCATTCTGAATTTTTCTTCTAGCAACTTCGGATTGTTTTGAGGCACCAATGTTTGCGGTGGAATTGTCTTTTAATTTATAAAACCACTGAAGTCGAGTGTCTCTTTCCTTATTGTACGACTCTTCTAAAAACTTTTGAACTTGTGTGTTGGCAGGATAATTCCGTGCCATTTTCGTTTTCCAATCGAATAATTGTCTCGAAAATATTCCTAATGTGACAACTACCGGGACACTGCACGAGCGTTTGACATTCCTATAGCAACACAACGTCACAAGCCTCGCGATGTTTTACGTGAACTAAAATTAACAACAAATATGGCGCCCAACTGCCCAGAAGAAGTGGATGTTTTTTCCATTCCACATTCTAGAATGAAAGAATTAGTAAAAAAATATTTAAATATGGTAAATACTTAAACAAAGAAAAGATTTGCACTGTAATATTGTTTGCCGATGATGTCTTTTAGAATATTCGTACGTAAACCAACTTAACTTGAGGGGCTCAGGCACTTGTTTCATAAAATATTTTTTTTTTTATGAAACAAGAATATTTTTATTATGTCAGTCCTCAATCTCTTCGGTTCCTTCTCTTCTTTCGAAAGAGTGGGAGGATCTGAGGTATGCAGGACGTTTCGGCCATAGTGAAACCTCTGGGTTGAAGAAGAGGAAGAATATTTTATTTGCAAAAAATGTGCCCCAAAGGAGCTGAAGAATACAACAATTATAAGCAAAAAAAGAATAAAATAAAATACAGTAATAATCAAGCAGCTAATTATAGTGACAATAATAATAATAGTGTAATACAAATAATTATCTAGTCAATGTGAATATAACAATAAAACATTTGTTACAAAGTTAAATGTAAATGTAATATGAAGTGACACGCCACAGCAAGGGAAGGTTGTTATATTAAAATTGTTGAATCTTTCGGGGCTTTTAACATTTTATTCTTTTCCTCATTTAAACTTTGTATTAATATATATAGAGGGTCAAAAATGAAATGGTCTTCTGAAGACAATAACCATACAAATTTTCCATGAAGATCCAAAGCTTGGAAGTTTTTATATTTATCATTTAATACACCGATTGCGCATTTGCGGGATCGCTCATTATTTTAGCCAAACAAGGAGTAATCTGGTACAAAACTGGTTCCAAGACGCTGATAGACGAAGATAGTAATTTCTTCATTTCCATTCAAGTTTCGTTTTTTGTGGGTTGGAAATGTTCCTCGTGGATTTCTTTGTTAGTTGAAAACAAATTTTTACCCGTATGTTGACTAACAACGTAAGATTCGTTGATAGAAAATATCTGTCCCTTGCTCCAACGTTGGATGATGTCATTTTTGCTCCGGTTGACCCCAGATGACCTCGTCTAAATGACGAGTCAAATCCGGATTGGAAACGATG
>MJUU01045070.1:11288-26054 GCA_002080025.1 Modiolus philippinarum
AATAAAATACAGTAATAATCATGCAGCTAATTATAGTGACAATAATAATAATAGTGTAATACACATAATTATCTAGTGAATGTGAATATAGGCTTGTTCGCGAATCCAATCAGTGACGTCACAAAATCAATTTTTTGGTTGGCAAAATTGTATTTCAGCAATAAATTACATTGTATAGCAATGGGACAGAATTTTATTTTTTAAATAACTTTTTACATACAAGTCCGATTTTGGATCTTTAAAATGCATAATTAACCTCGATAATTTCATATTTTTTCTACCGATTTACTTTTTCTAAATTTCCTCTGAAAAATTTGAAATGTGTATTTCAAATATTTGTAAACTGTGAAAAGTTTGAATATGTTACAAATACATCAATTAGATCAAATAAAAATAATCAAATATCGAAAATTTTTATATCCTGTTAAAAAATAAAATGTCTTCAATTCAGATCAAAAGAAATTATCAAATTACCATTAAAAACAAAACCATACAAGTTAAATGAAAATGACATTTTTATGATCTTAATTAATGATAACGATTTCTTGCCATCCAAAAGGCTCCACAGGTAGAAATTTTGAGGTTGTGACGTCACGGCGAATAAGCCTATAATGATAAATATTTGTTACATAGTTAAATGTAAATGTAATATGAAGTGACACGCCACAGCAAGGGAAGGTTGTTATATTAAAATTTTTTAATCTTTGGGGGGTTTTGACAGTTTATTCTTTTCCTCATTTAAACTTTGTATTAATATATATAGGGGGTCAAAAATGAAATGGTCTTCTGAAGACAATAACCATACAAATTTTCCATGAAGATCCAAAGCTTGGAAGTTTTTATATTTATCATTTATTTTATCAGTCACTTGTTTTCTAATATTATCTAGTTTATTACATTTAAGCAGGAAATGAATTTCTGTCTCTGTCGAGCAAAGCTTGCAAATTCTTTGACTATCTTTTATGCCAATATATCTCCCTTTTTCTATTTCAAGATCATGGTTACTTATTCTAAATTTTGTCAACAATTTTTGCTTTTTATAAGGGGTTGTTTCGGGCTTAGACGTTTCGGCCATCGTATGCTTATACAGAGCCATATTGTAAGTTGCGCACCCAGGGGTTCCAAGCGTGATTGTCCTAAGCAGAATTTATTAATATGTTCATGTTATTTATCGTTGGAAAGAAAAATCTTTACTTTATCCTAAAAGATGATATCAAACATACTCCTTTTTAAGTATATAAAAAAAGGAGACCGTCACAAAGCAGAGAATTATCGACCTATCTCGCTTACATGTTGTCGGGAATTGCGTGGGACATGACGTCCCCAAGCTTAGTGTATACATTGAATTGTAACGTCAACGGCAACGTCGCCGTAGCTACGTTGGTAGCATTGGAATAAATGTCGTAAACCTGAGGCCAAATAAAAAAATAGGTGTGGTTCCGGTCACCCGACCGACCCTATTTTTTCCTGCCGACCCTAGACTTTTTTTTTCGCCCAAAAAGTAAAAAAAAAAAAAGAAATAAAACGACCGACCCTAGTTTTTATGGCCACTTTTGACTGACAAAGTTTAAGTAGAGATCAGCGGCAAAATGGTAGTTGTTTTGAAACTGTAAATAGGTATTATCATAGTTTATCAACTAGCAGAGTGTTTATTAACATTATCGGAACCTTTTTATGAAGTATTTGATGAGAAACGAGCTCAAACTCCGCGAAAATTGAAGTTATTTCCCATCAGGAAGTTTGCGTGCAATCATAAATTTAGCCTGGAATCCTGGCCGGTTTGCTGTGGCTGTACCAGGGCCAGGTGGATCACAGTCGCATTTGGCTTCTGATTGGTCCTTAAAAATAGTTTTCACATCGGAATTGTGGGATAGCGTCATTTTCAAAACAAAATAAAAACAATAATAAAAAATTAAAATTAATCATTTTATGGAATGAGATAAGTCATACTTTGTCAATATACGTATTTGTCTTTTTTAACATCGTTTTGATTGTTAGACCAAGGATTATATCTTCGATTAAATTGATAAAATGATTGACAAACGGGGGCGAGCTACCTGCATGTCGATATGCACAAAAATCCATCCAAAATATTTAATTCCGATCACTTTACAAGTTGCACACACTTAACATTTAATAAGAATTACAGTCCCCACGAGAAAATATGTGGAAATGCGACGAAATATATACAAATCTGAAATAATCGATCCGAGCTGAGTTGATCTTTTTTTTTGTTTACATTCTGTTTTGACATGCGCAGTAAATTCAGGGCTATTTTGCCCTGAATAATTTGTTATCCACCTGGCCCTTGCGCGGTAGCCAGCTTGGGCCAGGATCCCAGGCTATCATAAATTCGGAACGAGTTCGGCGCGGACTGTCGTATCCGTATTTATTTCACATGTTATTAAATATTTAAGAGGCTTCAGAGCCTATTAAACTGTTGCAGGATAAAATTTAAAGGAGATTTAAACCTCTTCTTTTACATCTGTTGTGAATAAAATATTGTCAATGTCAATGTGATATAAATAGCAGATTGTCAGCTCTATCGACACTTTACCGATCACATGGTTTGTTGACATCCTCAAAAGTTATGGCGGCTAAAGAAATATTCGAGATTATGATATGAAAATATAAATTTGGTGGAAATACACCTTCTCTTTATACTGTTAGGAATTTTCCACTTCATAACAACCTATAGTATTTATCAAGTTCCATAGTGTTAAGAATGATCGCCCCTTGAACTGAGACTAAAAATCGATCGTCTGGGAACTTGGACAAATCATAGGTTACAATGCATTTACATGTTATTAAAGTATTATATACGATTTAAAAAAAAAAAATAAATAAAATAAAAAAAAAAATCCCGACCTACCGACCCTATTTTTTTCAGAGGAGTGACCGGAACCACACCTATTTTTTCATTTGGCCTGAGCAGCTAGGTTTTTCCTTTCTCTTACGTTTCCACGGCCCTTATATTTTGGTGCCGAATGACCAATGGATACTTTGAGTGAGACTCCATACAACTACAGAAATGTCGCGCTTCATATGCTGGAGGAACTAGAAAACAACACGAAGACTAAAGAACCAGGAAACAACAAAGTACGTGATCATCTTACCATTTTACGCTGGGTACATGACAAACTTGTGGATGTGGATAACAAGATTGTAGACAAACTTGAAAATGACGAAATCGAAGAAGACATAATTCTCGCTTTGGACTTTTCCGTGGATGTGGCATTGAGAATCAGACGATTGTGTACCAAATTCCATTTCGATTTCTTTTCTTTGAAGACTGCAGGTGAGCTTTCCAATTATGAAACCTTTGTATCAACCTACATTGAAGAACATTTATCGCCTAACACAGACTTAGCAACCACAGATTCGTCGTCACAAACACGTTCATCTGAAAGCATTATTGGAGGAGCCGTGGACAACAAAATGCGTGGAGCTGTTCAAAGGATTCCATCTCGTGCACCTAGAATTAACAGTGACAAGAACGTGCATCATAAACCCAGAGATCGTAGGCGATTCCAGAAGACGAAACGTAGAAAACTCAAGACACCCGGTATCCACAAGAAGAAAACAGATAGCAGAAAAAGTGGGATATTCATGCTACATATTTCACGGAATAGACTCAAACATTACCGGGACCGTTCTACAAGACTGTATGTTTCGTATCAGTACAATCATATACAAGTACTACATTCAGTTCTAACAGACTACACAAGTACTTTGTCAGTGTCACAAGGAGGTTAGACTACACTGTGATGTATGAACAGTTTCTCTCCTGACGAACCACGGAACAGTTTGAACGGACGTTGGTGCAGATTTCGAGTTAAACATAGACTATTGCGGATTTCATTTTAGAGTATTCAGCATTCAGAGACGTTTAGTATAGCTCTCATGTGGTTTCTATTGTGCGCATAGAAACATTGCTCATTTCTAGATAATTCTATGTATTTCTTCTTCTTTTGAGGCCCGGAGTATGTCGGGAATTGCGCGGGACATGACGTCCCAAAGCTTAGTGTATACATACAAAATGTAGAATTGTAACGTCAACCGCAACGTCGCCGTAGCTACGTCGGATAAACGCCGTAAACCTGAGCAGCTGTGTTTTTCCTTTCTCTTACTTTTCCACGGCCTTACACATGTATATGCTGTAAACTGATGGAATACACAATAACAAGTCACATCATAAAACATGCAGATAATAACAATATAGTAAGAGATCATGTGAAACACAGCTTATCAAATTCATTGATGAAGTAACCACTACAACGTCTACTGGGAAACAGAGCGACGTCCTCATTATGGACTTCTCCAAAGCTTTCGATAAGGTCAGTCACAGCCTCCTCTGCCATAAATTAGATCACTATGGTATCCGTGGAAAAACAAACAGATGGATACAGAGCTTCTCAACTGATAGAACACAAGCAGTTGTCGTCGACGGAGAAAAATCCACCTACATCAACGTAGACTCCGGCGTGCCCCAGGGCTCAGTACTTGGACCATCACCGTTCCTGTTTTACATAAATGACATGCCGGCTGGCCTCAAATCAACAGTCAGACTATTTGCCGACGACACCATAGCCTTCATGACAATAACATCAACAGATGATGCCTTAGAACTTCAATCAGACCTCGACAGGCTAGGTATATTTGAGAGAAAATGGAGTTTCATCCAGATAAATGTAATGTTCTAACAATCAGCAAAAAACCAACCCCTATCAAGTTCGACTATCAACTACATGGGGATACTCTTAAATCAGTGGATAATGCTAAATATCTTGGCTGTCTCATAACATCTGACCTTCGCTGGACGAACCACATCAACAACATCTGTGGGAAAGCCAACAAGACTCTTGGTTTCCTACGAAGAAACCTAAACATTGGATCAACTACCACTAAACAAAATGCAGACAACTCACTAGTTAGACCTATAGTTGAGTATGCATCAACAGTATGGGATCCATATACCCAAAAGGATATTAACACCATCGAGATAGTCCAACGGAGAGGAGCCAGATACATCTGATTTCAATGGGATTTTTATGCCCCGGCATATAGATTTACCCTTGTCCGTACATCCGTAAGTCCGTACATCCCGATGTTAAGTTTTGTGTTTAGGTCCATATATTGGCAACCTCTTGTGGTATTTTGATAATATTACATCAGTACATGTACCTTGATTAGTACTAACAGATTCACCAACAATTAGGGATTCATGACCTACATTTTACGGTTGAGTGACTCTGGTTTAATTTTGTGTTAAAGTCCATTTCTGAACAACTACGCATTATAACAAAATGATGTTTCATCAGATTAATTGCCTTGATGAGTACTACCCAAAACATTGACAGTATGGTGGCTTTGACCTTTATTTTACACTTGAATGACTTTGGTTAAATTTTGCATTAAAGTCCATTTCTTAACAACTACGCATTATAACAATATGATGTTTCATCAAATTAATTGCCGTGATGAGTACTCCCAAAACATTGACAGTTATGTGGCTTTGACCTATATTTTACGCTTGAGTGACTTTGGTTAAATTTTGCGTTAAAGTCCATTTCTCAACAACTACGCATTATAACAATATGATGTTTCATCAAATTAATTGCCTTGATGAGTACTACCCAAAACATTGACAGTTAGGTGGCTTTGACCTATATTTTACGCTTCAGTGACTATGGTTAAATTTTGCATTAAAGTCTATTTCTCAACAACAACGCATTATAACAATATGATGTTTCATCAAATTAATTGCCTTGATTAGTACTACCCAAAACATTGACAGTTAGGTGGCTTTGACCTATATTTTACGCTTCAGTGACTTTGGGGTTAATTTTTGCATTAAAGTCCATTTCTCAACAACAACACATTATAACAATATGATGTTTCATCAAATTAATTGCCTTGATGATTGAGTACTACCCAAAACATTGACAGTTAGGTTGCTTTGACCTATATTTTACGCTTCAGTGACTTTTATTAAATTTTGCGTTAAAGTCCATTTCTCAATAACTAAAAATTATACCAGAATGATGTTTCATTAAATTGATGGCCTAGATGAGTACTACCCAAATCATTGATAATTAGGTTGCTTTGACCTATATTTTATGCTTGAGTGACTTTTGTTAAATTTTGCATTTAATTCCGTTTCTCATCGACTTAACATGCTATCCCAATGTTGTTGCATCAAAATAAATCAACTTGATGAGTACTATCCAAATCAAGGCCAATTTGACCTACTTTTTTTTGCTTTAGTGACTTTTGGTTTATTTTCTGCTTGAATGACTTTGTTAAATTTTTGCATAAGCCCATTTCAAACAGCTAGGTGTTTAATTGGTGAATACTACATAATTCATGGATAATTTTATAACTTGACCAATATTTAAAAGCCTTTAGTATGGTATTTTTTTTACTTTCCACTATTCAACAAAAGTTTATTGAACAATCATCTGTAAAGGTAATTCCTCATGATTCAGCGACTGGGAACTAATTTTTATGCCAGATTGACATTGGCTATCTATTATGAAAAATTTATCGGCGGGGCATCTGTGTCTTATAGACACATTTTCTAGTTTTCTTTAGATTCCTCTCATTGTCTGCTTTCAGTAGTGTATCAATCGATTTGGCGTAGCTCTTACGTTTCAAAGCTGTTGTCATTGGACTTCAACCTTAGCTTTTTCTTTGGATTTCTCTTGATGGTAGTCAACAAAATTTCTAGCTCTTACAATATTCTAGTAATAAGGGATTAAAAGGGCTAATTTTTATTTTCACTAGTTTGTGTCCAGTTAATTTATGTGTCAAGGTCCTTATTGTGTCCAGCGAATTACTGTGTCCACATTCATTTTAGTTTACACTTGTTCAAATTTCAGTGTAGACATGCTGCAGTCGTATCATGTAGTGCTCGGCAAAGCCCTTTATTGTTTCTCTTTCTCTTATCTTTCTCTTCTTCTTCCTTAAAGGTAAAGGTAAGTTTCATTTAACGTCCGAAACTACAGGCATCTGTAGCATTAAATAGTGTCCCCGTTTTAAACTGGACAAAATTAAATATATAATAATTACAGGGGTGGGTAACATACAATATTAATAGACCGGGCCCAAGAAGGAGAAGGGAAACAATGGAAGCCCAACAATTATGTACTACAATATTTCAAAGTCCGACAACTGCAGCTTTTTATGGGAATATTTGTCTCAAACTCAGCGATACGTTTGCCAAATAATTATATTTTCATAAAATATAAACTTTCTTACCTTCACTTGGCTTTAACATATATTTTTCTCCCTTTTGAAGCAAATACAACCAAACTTTACAGGAATAACGTATTAAAGGTCCATTACAAAGGTTGCTCACGATCCTTTTGTTTCGATCGGACAAAAAAAATATGACCGCCTGTGCAGAACTTAATTGGTTTAACATAATGGACTCTATGGGAAAAATAACATTTTCATCTTCTCCTCTAAAATCACCGAAGTAAATTCAACCGAACTTTACAGGAATGATTTATGAAAGGTCCTAATCAAAGATTGCTCATTTGGTTCTGATAGAAAACATGGCCACTAACACGGAACATAGTTTAACATTGGACCTTCAATGGGGGAATTACATTTTCATCTTCTTTTCTTAACCACTGAATCAAAATCAACCACACTTAAGAGGAATGAGGTACTGAAAGTCCTTTACAAAAATCATTCATTTTGTTCCGATCAGACAAAAAACATGGCCACCAGTGTGGAACATAGTGTAAAATTGGACCCTATTGGAAATCACATTTTCATCTTCTCCTCTGAAACAACTGAAGCAAATTCAAACAAATTTACAGGAATGATGTACATAAGATACTTTACAAAAAATTACTTATTTCATTTCAATGCCACAAAAAACATGGCAGCATGGAACATAACATAGTTTATCATTGGAGCCTATGAGAAAATCATCCTTTTCATCATGTTCTTTGAAACCATTCAAGCAAATTTAACTACATGAATAGAAGGTCCTTTGAAAAAATTACTCATTTTAATAGAATCAGACAAATAACACAGGTGGAAATGGAGAACATAGCTAAACATTAGACCCCATTGGTAAAAAGCATTATTCATTATTTTTGGTCATGCATGGCATAGAAGCATTTTGTCAGGTAAGTGATACAGGCTCAGTCTTTGAGCCTCTAGTTGTGGCCTTGCTGTCCATCATGAAATATAGATTTGTTCAAAACAGTTGCCAGGCGAAGCACTGTGTCGGTTAGACACATATTTTTGTTGTTTTTAATTTGCCTCAATCAGTAAATGATGACAATGTATTGAACACTTATGCAAAAATTGATGCAGACAATCCTTCAATCACTTAAGAGAAAATGAGGAAGCTGAAAGATTATGTCATCCTCACAGATCAAGTGTGGGATTGGTGAGAAAACAATTTGCCTTTCTATCATTCCAAATAAAACTTTTTTGTGTCCTCTTTTTCAGATGTCGGAGATTAATTTTGCCGATACATCACATTTAACCAACTTGCTTGAAAATCTGGTTAATACCTTTAAAGAATTTAAAGCTCATGAACGAATAGAAAATAAATACATTATGAAGAAGTTGAAAGAGAAACTGAAGGCTTTATCCATCAGAAATACAGCTCTTTGTAACTGTCATTCAGACAACAGGCTAACAGACATGTTGGAATTGGTGCAGGATGGATATAAATGTACACAAAAAACGGAAACAGATCGTAAAAACTTTGGAATCATGCTAAGGAAGGCATTGGAAGACTTTACCGAGGAGTTTTTACCTCATATGGAGGAGGAAGAGGAGGTCAGTATTTAGGAAAGGAAGAAATTCCTGTTGAAAAGTGGCTGTTGGGACCAGTTCTATTTCTTTAACAAGTACTTTTCTTTGGACATTTATAACATTCTTGTATTGTCATGTATTTAGCTCACCTGGCTATAGCCATCACTTGGCATCCGTCGTCCGTTCGTCCGTTGTTAACTTTTCATTCAAAGATCTCTTCATCTGAAACCACTGAGCCAATTTAAACAAAATTTAGTTACAATAGTCCTTTGGTGGTCCCCTTCAAAGTTTGTGATTTTTATGACCATTCTTCATCCAAGATGGCCATGAGCGGAAAACATAGTTTAACATAGGACCCTTAGTATGGGAAATGCATTCAAAGATCTCCTTTGAAGCCCCTTGAACAATTTTAACCAAATTTAGTCATATCAAAGTTTTGTGATTTTATTACATACCTCATCCAAGATGGCTGCCAGCGGGGAACAAAGTTAAACATAGGACCCTATGGGAAATGCATTCAAACTTCTTCTCCTCTGAAGCCGCTTGAACAATTTTAACCAAATTTAGTTACAATAGTCCTTGGGTGGTCCCCTTCAAAGTTTTGATTTTTAAGTCCGTACCTCATCCAAGATGGCTGCCAGCTGAGAACATAGTTTAACATAGGACCCTATGAGAAATGCATTCAAAGATCTTCTCCTCTGAAGCGGTTTGAACAATTTTAACCAAAATTAGTCACAATAGTCCTTGGGTGGTCCCCTTCAAAGTTTGTGATTTTTAGCTCACCTCACGATAGTGAGGGGGCTTATGTGATACCCCTAGCGTCCGCGTCCGGTTAGGAAGAATGGTTAAGGTCCATTCCTGCTTACTGACATGCCCCACATCAACCATATTGGTATGCCTGATGCATTTTGGGAAGACAACTGGAATGCATGCTTCGAATGCTGTCTCTNTTCAAAGATCTTCTCCTCTGAAGCGGTTTGAACAATTTTAACCAAAATTAGTCACAATAGTCCTTGGGTGGTCCCCTTCAAAGTTTGTGAATTTTATTACTGTACCACATCCAAGTAGGCAGTCAGCGGAGAACATAGTTTAACATAAGACCGTATGGGAAATGCATTCAAAGATCTTCTCCTCAGAAACTACCAGCCCAATTGGAGCCAAATTTAGCCACAATAGTCCCTTGGTGGTCCACTACTAAAAAGTTGATTTTCAGGTTCGCTGCTCATCCAAGATGGCCACCAGTGGAGAACATAGTTTAACATGGGACCCTATGGGAAAACCCATTTGGAGATCTTCTCCTCAGTCCGTACCTCATCCAAGATGGCTGCCAGCTGAGAACATAGTTTAACATAGGACCCTATGGGTAATGCATTCAAAGATCTTCTCCTCTGAAGTGGTTTGAACAATTTTAACCAAAATTAGTCACAATAGTCCTTAGGTGGTCCCCTTCAAAGTTTGTGATTTTTATTACTGTACCTCATCCAAGATGGCTGCCAGCAGAGAACGTAGTTTAACATAAGACCCTGTGGGAAATGCATCTTCTCCTCAGAAACTACCAGCCCAATTGGAACCAAATTTAGCCACAATAGTCCCTTGGTGGTCCACTACTAAAAAGTTGATTTTCAGGTTTGCTGCTCATCCAAGATGGACGCCAGCGGAGAACATAGTTTAACATGGGACCCTATGGGAAAACCCATTTGGAGATCTTCTCCTCAGAAACTACTGAGCCAATTGGAACCAAACTTGACCACACTAGTCCTTAGGTGGTCCCCTACAAAAAAGAAGTTTTTCAGGTTCGGGCCTTATCCAAGATGGCTGCCAGCGGGGAACATAGTTGAACATTGGATCCTATGGGAAAACGTTCAGAGAACTTCTCCTCCAAAACTACTGAGCCAATTGAACCAAACTTGGCCACTCTAGTCCTTAGATGGTCCCCTACAAAAATGATTTTTTTTCAGGTTCGCTGCTTATCCAAGATGGCTGCCGCGGGGAACATAGTTGAACATTGGATCCTATGGGAAAACATTCAGAGATCTTCTCCTCCGAAACTACTGAGCCAATTGGTTCTCCTCTGAAACTACTGAGCCAATTGGAACCAAACTTGGCCACACTAGTCCTTAGGTAGTTCCCTACGAAAAAGGTGTTTTTCAGGTTCACCGCTTATCCAAGTTGGCTGTCAGCAGAGAACATAGTTGAACATTGAATTATATGGGAAACATTCAGAGATCTTCTCATCAGAAACTACTGAGCCAGTTGGAACCAAACTTGGCCATAATAATCCTTGGGTGGTCCTCTACAAAAAAGTTGTTTTTCAGGTTTGCTGCTTATCCAAGATTGCCGCCAGCGTGGAACATAGTTTAAAATTGGACCTAATGAAAAACATTCAGAGATCTTCTCAGAAACTACCAGGCCTATTGGAACCACACTTGGCCACAATTATTCAGAATTAATTCAGAACAATTCTTTAAATTAAAAAGTTTTTACTTGTGAAAAGTTTGTACATTGTGTGAAGTTTTTATAATAAATGAATGCTGTAAATAAATTTCAGGTTTTCCAACCAATGTTGATAAAGTATTTCTCCTTTGATGAATTAAGACAGATCAAATATAAAGTTTTAGAAAAGCATTTTTGTCATGGTGACAAGCTTGATAGGGAAAAGGAGAAAGAAGAGCTCTGTTTGAGTGAGTATGAAATTATAGTGTAGGTAGTCAAACTGAAAGTAGTATGGAATAATAAAATACAGGAGTTACTGTGAATTTTGTTTCTGCATATGTGCATTTCGACAACTTATGTCTCTTCAATGCAGATGAAATCAAAATATTTGGAAGTCCATAAACTGAAATACGTGTAAAAACTGGTAGAGAACAAATAACCAATAAGATCTAAATAGAAGAGCCAAAATCAGCTAAGGACAGAGCTATGCGAGAGGGAGATACTCCTTAGTTTTAAAAACAAAATTTTCTTAAATTCAGATATTGCAAGTTTCCAAATAAAATCTTGTTTTCAGGCCAGCACTGAAGTACTGGCTACTGGGTTGGTGAATACCCTCAGCAGAGGCATATGCCCAGTGGAAGTTCATTGTCAAAAGGTGCTATTCAATATATGGTCTGTAAGTCTCGTCATGTGATGCTGAGATTTCACGTTAAAATTTAAATTTGTAAATGTTTCCCACTGAAAGATGATGTTTGATGATTACTACTTTAAAAAACAACGGCAGTAGAATACCGAAGGAACAATGGAAGTGATCACAAAAATCAAATTCCAAAGACATGGTTAAAACACAAAGACAAAACAAGGACGTCAAAAACAGGAATTTTGAGACGTGTTCACTCCGTAAACAATTTTGTGTATTATACGATAAAAATCAATACATCAATACCTTGAGAGGGAATCACTAATTAATTAACACAGGTGATTTATATTTCTCTAATTTCTGTCCTGTTTTCAAGTTTCTTGAACAGTTGGAGAAATACTATTCTCCTCTCTAGAGAGAATGTTGTTCTCGGCAATTGATTGGATTAAATTCAATTATGACGTCAAATATGTTTGTCATTTTCCAACTTCACCATTGTGACGTCATGAAAAAAGGCAACCATGCCTGATGACGTCACGACCATAGAACACATTCATTTTGCATAATAAGAAAAGGGGGGTCATGATTTTGTCCAAAATCTCCTTGAAATCATTAGAGAAAAAAATCCACAACTGTATCTCGTGAGAAACGACATTTCTTCACTCTCAATAGTTAAATTTTCAAATATTTTAAAAATTAGAAAATTTAACTATCTCTAGTGTAGAAATGTCGTTTCTCACTCGATTATGTGTGGATTCTATATGTAATCTATTTGTAGGGTTTCTTGTTAATTGATTTTCGTTTATTAGAATTTAATTAAAGAATTGTCATGCAGGACAAATTATAATTACACTTCAATTTTATAAATAGTTTGTTTTTAGGTGGTATATGTATTTATTTCAATACGTCAGGAATCCAGTTGTCCTTCTTACTGGTATTTGAGGAGATTGTTTCCGCCTTCAATTAAACGAGAGTTCCTATATTGAAAGTCCCATATTTATATGGAATAAAGGACATTTTGTTTTTGAAACGGACTTAATCACGGCCGTTATCAAGTGAGCCCGTTAGGGCGAGCTTGATGCGTTAGGCCGTGATAAAGTCCGTATCAAAAACAAAATGTACTAAATTTCTTTTATCGGTAATTCACGAATGATAAATAAAACTCCATATTTAGTGGGAAAAAGGTGAAATTTCTATTTTAGCACAGTTAATCTATTGTTAATTGCAATATTTTTTTATGGATTCGTAATACAATGTATTACGGGTATGAACACGACAAACAGTACAAAATATGGCGTAAGCATTGCAACCCGCACATGACACCTTCACAGTGACCTAATAATTTCATGATAATGTCCAGTTCAGTGATACTGAGATTATCAGTCTCTATAGAGCAAAGGAAATTCATACAAATTACCGATAATTATGTGCTAAAGGCAACTTCCAGTTACAGTTTATGTACTGGAAGTTTCAAAATTGAACGGGACTTGCAGATCCTAATTCTAAACCAGCATGCGTTTTGCAGGTGAAAGTCAGAATGGCATTTGTATAACAAAAAAATTGCAGACAAAAAATTAAAGAGTTGAAATAACACTATATCATAACTATGAATTGATCTTCACTTTTCTTTTCTCTTTTACAACGAGTGTACCATGGCTAGTTATATACAAAATTATTTGGAATAATGATGATTGTCTGAATTAGTCTGTTTAGTAAAAACTCAATATTATGGATAACAGATTATGACCTTGCATAAACTCCAATTTTGATTTTAGCTTTTGCAATTTTTCTTACATGTATATTAGATTTATCTATAGTCATTATATTAAGTTCTGTTCCCCCTGTAATACTTGACAAATACAGTAAAATGCATTTCTTATGAAAATTGATACTTTGTAATATAATATATTAAATGATTAATGCAGATAGATTATTTTTATTATTCCCTCATCCAACGAGGGGATATAGTGTTTGACCCCTTAGTCCGTTTTTCAGTTCATCTCTTCTGTTCAAAATTAAAACTATGTATCTTTTAAGTAACAAGTCAAAGATGGACAAGGTTTTGTTCAATGATGCATCTTGAATTGTACTTGTTGCATATAAAATAGCATTTCATGCATGTTTGACTTAAGCTAAAGTTTTTGTAAGAGTCCAGATCTAGGATACTACAATAATTTGGGGAATAATATTTTGTATGAAGATGCCTCTTTCTTTACTCATGAAGCTCCAGATAAATAAATAAGTCATATAGACCTACATTTCATACTTGAATTGTGCAACGAAAAATGATATTTGAAATTCTTCCAAACTTTACAGAAATTATGTGTTGGAGGTCCTTCACAAATATTGTTTACTTCAATCCTACCTGACAAAAATATGGCCACCATCATGGAACATACTAAAAGTAGTTTTAACATTGGACCCTGTGGGAAAATAATCATTTTCATCACCTGTTCTGAAACTGTTGAAGCAAATTTAGATAACTATACTTGAATGATGTATGCAAGGTCCATTACAAGATTGGTCATTTTGTTTGGATTCAACCAAACTTTACAGTAATTTTGTTCTGATACAATAAAGAGCATAAAATAGCATTGGCCCATATGGAAAAAAAAAAATTTTATCATCTGCTCTGAAACTAGTGAAGCAAATTTAACTTAACTGTACTGCAATGATGTATGGAAGGTCCTTTACAAAATTGCTCATTTCAATTAAACCTGAAAAACATTGCCGCCAGTTGGAGAAAATGCCAATCGTTATACAAAACATCATAGAGAAAATATCATTTTAAATCATCAGAGGGGCCTAGGTTGCCGAGTGGTTAAGGTAGTTCTACTACCTATACAACCACTGTAGTCTATCATCACTTCGGTGTGAGTTCGCGCCCCGATTTGCACATTACAAAAAAG
>MJUU01045070.1:51240-61756 GCA_002080025.1 Modiolus philippinarum
CCAGCGCAGAACTTAGATTTAAAATAGGACCCTATGGGAAAAACCACATTTTCATCTTCTGCTCTGAAACGACTGAAGCAAATTCAACCAAACTTTACAGGAATGATGTACTAAAGGTCCTTAACAAAGAATGCTCATTTCGTTCGGATCCAATAAAAAACATGGCCGCCTGCGCGGAACATGGTTTAACATAGGACCCTGTGGGAAAATCACGTTTTTCATCTTCTCCTCTGAAATAACTGAAGTAAATTCAATCAAACTTTACAGGAATGAAGTATGGAAGGTCCTTTACAAACATTGCTCATTTCGTTCCGATCCGATAAAAAACATGGCCACCAGTGCTGAACTTAGGTTAAACATTGGAACCTTATGGGAGAAATCACATTTTCATATTCTGCTCTGAAATAGCTGAAGCCAATGGAACCAAACTTTACAGGAATGATGTGCTAAAGGTCCTAAACAAAGATTGCTCATTTTGTTCTGATCCGACGAAAAACATGGCCGCCAGCACGGAATATGGTTTAACATAGGACCCTAATGGAAAATCACATTTTCATCTTCTCCTCTGAAATAACTGAAGCAAATTCAACCAAACTTTACAGGATTGATGTATTTAAGGTCCTTAACAAACATTGCTCATTTCCTTCTGATCCAATAAAAAACATGGTCGCCAGCGCATAACTTAGGTTTAACATTGGACCCTATGGGAAAAATCACATTTTAATCTTCTGCTCTGAAACTGCCGAAGCAAATTGAACCAAACTTTACAGGGATGAAGTAACCAAGGTCCTTAACAAAGATTGCTCATTTTGATTCGAGCTGACTAAAAAAATGGCCGCCAGCACGGAACATGGTTTAACATAGAACCCTATGGGAAAATCGAATTTTCATCTTCTCCTTTGAAACCACTGAAGCAAATTAAACCAAACTTTACAGGAATGATATATGGAAGGTACTTTACAAAGATTGCCCATTTTGTTCCGATTTGATAATCAAGATGGCCACCAGCGCGGAAATTAGGTTTAGCATTGGACACTATTGAAAAAATTACATTTTCATCTTCTGCTCTGAAACGACTGAAGCAAATTCAACCAAACTTTATAGGAATGATGTATGGATGGTATTTTACAAAGAATGATCATTTCATTCTGATCTGACAAAAAAACATGGCGGCCAGCACGGAAAATGGTTCAACATTGGACCCTATGGGAAAATCACATTTTCATCTTCTCTTCTAAAACCACTGAAGCAAATTCAACCCAACTTTACAGGAATGATGTATTGAAGGTCCTTTACAAGATTGCACATTTCATTCCGATCCAATAAAAAACATGGCCTAAAGTTTGGAACTTAGGTTTAACATTGGAACCTATGGGAAAAATCACATTTTCATCTTCTGCTCTGAAACTGCTGACACAAATACAACAAATCTTTACAGGAATGATGTATGGAAGGTCCTAAACAAAGATTACTCATTTAGTTACAATCGGTTAGAAAACATGGCCGCCAGCATGGAACATGGTTTATCATTGGACCCAATGGGAAAATCACATTTTCATCTTCTCCTCTGAAATAACTGAAGCAAATTCAATCAAACTTTACTGGAATGATGCATGGAAGGTCCTTAACAAACATTGCTCATTCACTTCCGATCCGATAAAAAACATGGCCACCAGTGCTGAACTTAGGTTTAGCATTGGACCCTATGGGAAAAATCACATTTTCATCTTATGCTCTGAAACTGCTGAAGCAAATTGAACCAAACTTTACAGGAATGATGTACTAAAGGTCCTTAACAAAGATTGCTCATTTTGTTTAGATCTGCCAAAAAAATGGCTGCCAGCACAGAACATGGTTTAACATTGGACCCTATTGGAAAATCACATTTTCAATTGGAAAATCACATTTTCATCTTCTCTTCTGAAACCACTGAAGCAAACTGTACAGGAATGATAAACGGAAGGTACTTTACAAAAATTTCTCATTTCATTTTGATCCGACAAAAAACATTGCCTCAAGTGCAGAACAAAGTTTAACATTGCAGCCTTGTATGAGAAAACCATCCTTTTCATCATCTTCTCTGAAACAATTAAAGCAAATTTAACTAAATGTATAGAAGATCCTTTGCAAAAATTACTCATTTCAATAGGATCAGACAAAGAACACAGGTGCCAATTGAGAACATAGCTAAACATTATACCCCATAGGTAAAAAACATCAATTTTTGGTCATGCATTGAATAGAAGCATTTTGTCAGGTGAGCCATACAGGCTCAGTCTATGAGCCTCTAGTTTTCTTTTGTAACAACATGAGCGGAGTTGCAAACATTTTGACGTCTTGATCATGCAAGGTCAGAAATTTCGAAAATCTGCTTTGTAAGCTCAAAAATGAATATATCTTTAAGTGCTTTTAAGTTCTGTACAAAAGGCATGATCCTACAGAACAACACAAAGAATCCTTTCTGAATGTAAATATAAGTATTTTTACGGCACATTTTTTTCCAATATTAAAGATTTTGTTCATCTGAATAATCCAATGAATTAGATTTTCTACAATTTGTGCATTATGTCGATTTATGGAATAAATCTCGAATTTTTGCTTGGAATAGAGCACAAGGCTGTGTTTACAAACAACTCTTTCTAAACATTTAATTATCCCCTCGCCCAGCTGAGTTGGGGAGGGGATATAGCATCTCTCCAGTCCGTCCGAGTGTACGTCCGTTCGTCCCACCTCAGGTTAAAGTTTGCGTTAAGGATCATATCTTAGAAACTACATGTGGCACATCAATCATCTTTGGTCAGTGGATGCATCTTGGAAAGTGATGCTGCTTCAGATGATAATTGGGTCACTCTGACCTACATTTTATGCTTCACTGACTTAGTTTAAAGTTTGGATTAAGGTTCATATATGAGAAACTACATGTGGTACATCAATCATCTTTGGTCAGTGGATGCACCTTGGAGAGTGTGCTGCTTCAGATGATAATTGGGTTACCCTGACCTACATTTTAGGCTTCACTTACTCAGGTTAAAGTTTGTGTTAATGTTCATATCTGAGAAACTACATGTGGCACATCAATCATCTTTGGTTAGTGGATGCGTCTTGGAGAGTGATGATAATTGGGTTGCCCCGACCTACATTTTATGCTTCAATGAATCAAGTTATAGTCTGTGTTAATTCAGAAATTTAATTGCCATAGGCGAGGAGATTAGCTGTAGTTTCTTACTGCTCCATCTTGTTACATCATAGTAGGGAAAGGTCAAATTATGATCACATGATTAGGAATGCATGTGGCTTTGTTGTTTCATGAACAGGATTGTTCTTAAAATTCTAGTTTAAAAAACTTTTTTTAACAGTTGTTTCAATACAAAATGACATAAGGAACATGAAAATGACCTTATTTTTTTGGATTTTTTGCTTCCTTTTTGATTGTAACTTTTTGGTGGGACATACACCAGATATACATGGATTGGTATATTTTCACTTACTTTTTTTTGGACCACTATACTTAAAGTGATACTTAACACACAAGATATTACGTAAAAAATAAAATATAAATGTTAATTTGAACTTAAGTCAGTGGTACAAACAAAGAAGGTGTGTCATATCATTATGTTGCAGTAGATCCTTCAGTATGAACAGAGGCATTCATTTGGAAATCACTCTGGTCTGACATTTTTTACCCTGATCACACCAGAATTCACAGGCAATTTGTCAGGCAACATTTTGGGTAAAATTTCACACTAAAAATCATCATCTTTGATGAAGTTAATGCAATTAATAAATGCTGGTGAAAGTCAGACTTCAATCACAATTGTCAGTGCTTTAACCCTTAGGCTGCTGATTAAAAAATTGTTTGACCCCTCGTTTTCAAATGTTTGCAAATTTATGTTAATAATATGCAAATGAGCTGAAGCCTGATGTTGATAATGGCTGATAACCATAAAGCAAGTATAGGTGAGCACAGGGTGGGGTGGGTGGTGTGAGGAGGTGGGGGTGAGTGGGCGAGCTAGTGGTCCAAACGTATGTACCCCATGAAAAAAACACGAATTTTGGTCATTTTTCGTACTAGTTATTGACCTGGAGGACTGTATGACACTCAGAGGCCCAGTTTGTTGTGGTCTTTGTAAAGAGTTACCATATTTCTGCATACTGGCATCCTTGGTTTATTCCTGGGTAATGTACATGTAGGGTCTGGCATGGGGTAAAGTATGGAATATGACTCCACCCAAAATCTGCAAAATTGATGATTTTCGGCTTTGAGCGGCCACAGTACCGAAAGTACAAATCAGAAAGCTGTCAAACTGTCAAAATTGAGAGAAGACACTTTACTTAAGATGTGTACATCAATATTATCCCAATGGTTCTCGTAGTTTTTGGTTTACAGGTGACAATGGGTAGCCTACCCCACCAAAATATGACATTTTTCAAATCTTCTTCTTCAAGTGCCGATTTTTCAAGCAAAAAGGGAACTAAAATCATTCAATGCAGTTATAAACTAGTCTGAAATTGTAGCCAGAGTTCTAATGTTTAAAATGAACACCAACACGATGACCTTTGCATGTATGATAACAATGCACAGAAAGTCTCAAAAACGACAATTGTCATGTGTAGCAGTCTAAGGGTTAAGGTTCTTGCTTATTTATTTCTTTTTAATATCCAGTGGAAAACATACTCATTGTGAATCTGAAAATAAGGACTGTATTTATTTTGACCACCCTTTCACAATTTGTATTTATGCATGTAATACCAACTGCCATATATATATAAAAAAAAATTAATACCGGTAGTTTTGACAAAATATATTCATATGTGGAAATATCTTCCCATTTTCTTTTCGGCCAATAATAGCAGTAGAAATGTTGGGGGTTACATGAAATTAAAGCATGGAGTTTTTATTTTGATGTTGTTTTTTAAAATATAAACCAATCAAAAACAGTTTTAGTGGATTCTCCTTAAAGGAAGGACACTATATGGAGATGTGATTGAAGGAATAGAATTATGGTCTGAAACCAAGAACGGGAGATAATTTGACTTTGACTTTTCATTGATTCTTTCTACAATGACTTCCTCGTAAGCACATCTCCTCTTTAACCATTGGAGGGATTTGATGAAACTCTACACAAAGGAAGGACACTATATGAAGATGTACATAAGGGAAATTGTATAGCTTTACAGGGGAGATAATTTGACTTTGACATTTTGTTGATTCATTTTTGCAGAGACTTTTATCAAACCTTCGATGACAGTAAAAAAAGGCAGTGGTTGGGTATGATGATTCCAACAGCGTTTTAGTTTTAGTTTTAGTTTGGATCTTTTTAACATCATCCGCTCATGTTAGTCTATTGATATTAATCCCCTGTTATCAGTTTTATGGATGCCCGTGAATGTCAGGTGTAAGAAGAAAACAATACACATCTAATAATGTTAACTCTGGCAGACTTTTTTATCAACATACAAAGGTTCATGTCTGGATCACAACAAGGATTTTATACTTATCTCCAATGCCATTTCTAGTCTGAACTTAAGTTTGTCGTGGTCAGAAAAAAATTGTCTTTTGAAGTTTGCATAGATAATACCTGTCCCCTTTCATATGACACCATCTTAAATGCTACAATGCTACGGTTTCCCAGTGGAGACAAATTTAATGAGTGTTGTTCTCTTACTTGTAATATCTTGTGATCAACAAATACCAGTTTGAAACTAATGACATAACATTCAACATATTTTTAAGCATATTGGTCTGATTTATGATATATAACAATATATGTAATTATGTTTTATTTAATATATATTACAGAGCTTTGGTATACAATAGAACATTTCCACAGCTACAGTACCTGGATCTATCTGGATGTGAGAAGGTGACGTCAGACGGTTTAACACAATTTGTATCTGTGTGTACTTCACTGGATCATCAATATCTATATTACTGTGACAATATTTCTGAAGACCCATATTTTAATTCAGCAAGTGGCTGTCAGAACTTGGAATGTGCAATAAGGTCTTGTTGTCGTACCGGCTATTAGGTTGGTATGTTTTCCTTGATTTATTAGATGTCAAAACTGACAGCTAGAAAACAAACATGTATAAGAAAATGTGTTTTTGTTTGAATTTTCAACATTAATATAACTATAATGTACAAATGTATATACATATTTTTGTGTTATTTGCCAAGATCTGTTTGCACCTCAGATTTATTTACATAGAAAATCTGCCATGAAATTAGGCATTAACTTACAATTTCAAGCATTGTAAAATGGAAATAATTAAGTGATCATTATACATGTGATGAAAAACGATTTGAAATAAGGCCATAGACATACATTTAGATCTGCTGGAAGAAATTTCATACATTTTAATATTTTCGAATTCAAAAATCGCAAAAAGAAAAATAGAGTGACATAGGACCATACACTTAGTATAACTGTAATCTAGCAGAAGGAAGATCAGAAACAACTTTTGTAGACTATATATAGAATGGCTTTATTTACTATTAGGCATAATAGTAGAGAGGCTAGTCAATCTGCAATTGGAACAATGAAAAAATAATTTAAAAAAAAATGAATAAATAAAAATAAATAAATAAAAATAAAAAATTCAGCTATGGAATCAAAAAGCATTGAAATTGCATGGAATGGATTATTTGGACCCAAAATTACTGGGAAATTGGAAAATTGGGGAATAGTAGTTTCAACAAAAATTCCTCTTTCAGTAACATGAGTAGGGTTTTGAGATTTCAAGTTAATTGTCAAAAGCAAAATCTAACATTGTTAATTCATCCATACTGGTCGTGGACCAGTTATGGCCATTTTCACACTGTGATTTTGAATTTGATCTTCTTAAACTCAGACTAAACTTTTAATGCATTATATTGTTCAAATTTACCATGTAAAACGTTGACCAATCATGTTCATTTTCAGCTTCATTGCACATTCACAGTAATATAGTCATTTTAAAAAGTGTTGGTTTTCTGGACAAATTTTGCCGATGTGTGTACCAGTTATCGCTATCTTTCAAAATATGCATCAGCTTTTTATCAAATTGTTAAATGTTCACTTTAATCCACTCAAGTACTCCATAAAGGGATGAAATGAAAGGGAAAAAGAATGAAAGGTCAGCTGATGCAATTTTCAAACTGAAAGTAGCACGTTTTTATCAATGCCTAATTCACTCTATTTTGTTCACGATGACAAGAAAATAGAAGACCTTTACAGCCCCAATTCATCTTGATTTGACTATTTGAAGAGAAAGCAACATAGATAGCATTTATTTCTGGCAGAAAATATAGCTGTCACCCCAAGTTCTCTTTTGCGACATCACATGTAAAAAATCTATTTTTAGTTAAATATCATACGTGACCCCCACATAGTAATATATATTTTAAAGGTGCTCCCAAGGGATTTTATCTCAAATTTCACTGTTTGAAGATTTAAAACATATTTCTTCAAAGAATGTACTTTTATGATATTGTCATCACTTCTGTACATAACCGTGTAACAGAAGTCACATACAATCTGGGAGCACGTGAAAATTGGCGATAACAGGTACACGGCAATACTGGTACTCGACCAGTACTTCATACTTGGTAACAGATCATGAGTTACTTTTCAGTAGATTTTGATTCAGGAGCCCTTAACGCATGGGTAGATACAACCAAAAATTCTACCTGGGCTGCCTGAGTTCGACAACTGGAAGAGGGCCTGAAGAAGCAGACTTTTTGTCTCGCCCGCCACGAAAGGCGCGGAAAGCGAGACATATGGGTACAAAGGAAGGCAGCGGCGGTGGTGGCGTAAACTTTCATGTTAAGTTTTTGTGATTAGGTCATTTTCTCAGTAACCGTAAGTGGTAGGTTAATGATATTTGGTATATTGGTTGGTCTTGAGTAGTACATGACATGGTTTTTGTCTGTGACCTCAATTTCACGGTCCAATGAACATGTTAAGTTTTTGTGGATAGTTAAGTTTCTCAGCAAGTATTAGTGGTAGGTCAATGATATATGGTATATAGGTTTGTCTTAGGTGGTACATGATAGTCTGTCATATGGCTTTTGTCCTTGACCTCAATTTCATGGTCTAGTGAGCATGTTAACTTTTTGTGATTAGGTCATTTCCTCAATAACTATAAGTGGTAAGTCAATGATATATGATATATAGGTTAGGCTTGTGTAGTACATGACAGTCTGTCATATGGCTTTTGTCCTTGACCTCAATTTCAAGGTCTAGTGAGCATGTTAAGTTTTTGTGATTAGGTCATTTTTTAAGTAACTATATGTGGTAGGTCAATGATATTTAGTTTATAGATTGGTCTTGGGTAGTACATGACAGTCTGCCATATGGCTTTTGTCCTTGACCTCAATTTCACGGTCTAGTGAGCATGTTAAGTTTATGTAATTAGGTCATTTTCTGAGTAACTATAAGTGGTAGGTCAATGATATTTGTTATATAGGTTGGTCTTGGGTAGTACATGACAGTCTGTCATATGGTTTTTGTCTGTGACCTCAATTTCATGGTCCAATGAACATGTTATGTTTTTCTCATTAGATCAGTTTATGGTATGTCAATGATATTTGGTAAATAGGTTGGTCTCAAGAAGTACATGACATTCTGTTATATGGTTTTTGTATGTGACCTCAATTTCATGGTCCAATGAGCATGTTAAGCTTCTTAGTATCTATTAGTGGTAGGTCAATGATATTTGGTATGTGGGTTTGTCTTGGGTAGTACATGACAGTCTGCCATATGACTTATATCTGTGATCTCAATTTCATGGTCCAGTGATCATGTTCAGTTTCCCAGTATCTTTTAGTGGTAGGTCAATGATATTTGGTATCTGGGTTGGTCTTGAGTAGTACATGACAGTCTTCCATAAGATTTATGTCCTTGAGCTCAATTTCACAGTCCAGTGATCATGTTAAGTTTCATATTATTTATTAATGTAAGGTCAATAATATTTGGTAATTGGGTTTGTCTTAGATGGATCATGACAGCCTGCTATTTGACTTGACCTTGACCCCATTTTCAAGGTCTGGTGAATATGTTTGGTTTTTCAGTATCTATTAGTGGTAGGTCACTAATATTTGGCATTTTGGTATTGGTGGTACATGACAGTCTGCTATATTGCTTTTGTCAATTACCCTAATTTCACAGTATAGCGAACATGTTATGTTTTACCGATTAAGTCAGTTTGAGTCTTCACATCAATTTTGCGAACAAGTAGGGAACGGGCGAGACATCATTTGGGTCCACTCTTGTTTAGACTTTACACTACAGATTTATTATATTTTACTTTATAAAAATGTATGAAAAGTCAATGTTTAAAATTTACTTGTGATGTCTTTTTAAAACCATTTATCAATGGTTTGACGTGGATTTTGCTTCCATTAATTTCCGATACTAGATGATTCACAAAGCTTATTGATATTCTCATAGAACACCATGTTCACTGGAAGTTCACTATCAAATGATATACACCAACTCTTGCATATGTTTACAAACCGAGAGATCATTTTTTGCTGGACAAAAAAAAAGAAAGTTAATTAAAAATGTGTTTGTTGCTTCTTTAATCAATGTATAGTGATAGCCATTGGCTGAGTAAAGTGTAGTTGTCTATATGCCAGCTTCTAATAACATTTGTTAAATTGTAATGTTAATCTAGATTAACTCCCTTTGTCCATGGAAATATAGAAATATCCAAAGCCAAGTTTATCATTATACCCCCACTAACAAAGTTTGGGGGGGGGTATACAGGAATCGCCCTGTCCGTCTGTCCATCTGTCCGTCTGTCCACTCTTCTCGTAAGCACAACTCCTCTTAAACCACTTGAAGGATTTTGATGAAACTTTACACAAAGCAAGGACACTATATGGAGATGGTGTGTGAAGGAATATAGTTATTGTCCGAAACCAGGAAGGGGATATAATTTGACTTTGAATTTTCGTTGATTCCCTGTGTATGGGTTACCTCGTAAGCACAACTCCTCTTTAACCACTTTAAGGATTTTGATGAAACTTTACACAAAGGAAGGACACTTTATGGAGATGTGTATGAAAGAATATAATTATTGTCAGAAACCAGGAAGGGGAGATAATTGGACTTTGGCTTTTTGTTGATTCCCATAGTATGGGTTATCTTGTAAGGGCATCTCCTCTTAAACGACATGAAGGATTTTAATGAAACTTTACAAAAAGGAAGAATACTATATTGAGATGTGCATGAAGGAATATAATTATTTCTGAAACCAGGAAGGGGAGATAATTTGACTGACTTTTCGTTGATTCCCTATGTATGGCTTTCCTAGTAAGCCCAAGTGATTTTAAACCACCTGAAGGATTTTGATGAAACTTTTTTTTATTAAATCCTCCAGGTTTCTGATTCCTGATCTTTATATCCCCTGCAACTAAAGTTTAGAAATGTATTATATGTTATTCGGGAATCTTCACAGGGAATACGGGTTCATATTCCCTTTCTGTGTTTTATAACCCCTGAGCCGTCAGGAAAAGGGCATATAGGGCACA
>MJUU01045070.1:61859-74561 GCA_002080025.1 Modiolus philippinarum
GGATATTTCACTTCAGCAGAATATATAGCAATCACCATGTCTGTCTGTTTGTCTTTCGGTCCACAATTCTTAAAGCACAACTCCTTTTAAACCTTTTGATTTTGATGAAACTTTACACAAAGGAATGACACTATATGGAGATGTGCATGAAGGAATAATAATATTGTCAGAAACCAGTAATTGGAGATAATACGACTTTGTGCAGATTACCGCATAAGGGTATCTCCTCTTAAACCACTTGAAGGATTTTTATGAAACTTTACATAAATGAAGGACATTTATTGAGATGTGCATGAAGAATATAATTATTGTTTGAAACCAGGGAGAGGAGATATTAAGACTGAGTTTTCATTAATTCCATCTGCACAGATTACCTCTGAAGCACAACTCCTTACACCACCTGAAGGATTTTTATGAAACTTTACACAAAGGAAGGAAACTATTTGTAGAGGTGCAAAAAGGGAATAAGATTGTCTGAATCCAGGAATGGAAGATAATTTGACTCTGCCTATTCATTCAATTATTATCTTTTCAGCTTATTTCCTCTTTCACCACTTGAGGGATTTTGATGAAACTTTACATAAAGGAAGACACTATGTGGAGATATGCATGAAGGAATTTAATTACTGTCAGACATCGTGAAGGGGGAGATAATTTGACTTGGACTTTTTTTATTTGTTCATGCAATGATTTTACCAACTTCTTTTTTAAAGAAATATTACAAAGGTTATATATTGTGAAATAATGCTGTGAGAGAGAAACACTGTTTTCATTGTAATCTTGTTGAGAAGTTGTTTTCAAAGTGTTGTAAGGTAATTACTGCTTTGCAGTTGATTTTTGTGTAAAATTTCAGGGGACAAAAAGGGTGAATTTTATTATGCCCGCCACGTAGTGGAAGGAGCATATAGATTTACCCTTGCCCGTCCGTACGTATGTACGTCCCGATGTTAAGTTTTGCGTTTAGGTCTATATTTGGTAACCTCTTGTATTATTTTAATATTATTACATCAGTATATGCACCTTGATTAGTACTACCAGATTCACCAACAGTTAGGGATCCATGACCTATATGTTACGCTTGAGTGACTTTTGTTAAATTTTGCGTTTAAGTCCATTTCTCAACTACTACACATCATACAACAATGATGTTTCATCAAATTTATTGCCTTGATGAGTACTATCCAAATCATCAAGAATTAAGTGGCTTTGCCCTATATTTTATGCTTGAGTGACTTTTGTTTAATTTTGCGTTTAAGTCAATTTCTCATCAAGTACACATCATACCACAAGGATTTAACATCAAATTAATCCCCTTGATGAGTACTACCCAAATCATCAAGAATTAAGTGGCTTTGACCTATATTTTACACTTGAGTGACTTTTGTTAAATTTTGTGTTAAGGTCCAATTCTCAACAACTACACATTATACAACAATGATGTTTCATCAGATTAATTGCCTTGATGAGTACTACTAAAATCATTGAGAATTAAGTGGCTTTGACCTATATTTTACGCTTGAGTGACTTTTGTTAAATTTTGCATTTAAGGTCCATTTCTCATCAACTACACATCATACCACAATGATGTTTTATTAAATTAATCACCTTGATGAGCTGTACTACCCAAATCTTCAAGAATTAAGGTCAAGTTGAACTAATTGAAAGTGTCCTACACATTTCTGATTTTTTGTACATTTATTCATATAACAGAGATACATCAGAATATGTAAAAATAAATGGGGGTACCCAGGCTTGTTTTTTATTTAGGAGAGATTGAAATTCCCCAAAATAATGTCATATTTTAGCTGGTTATATATGGAAAAACCACAAATCGTTATCTTAAAATACTGTTTACTTGCAAATTGAAATAGGCAGATATCATACAGTTTTCTAAAAAAAAAAACCTGATATATTGTAGGATAAGTTTTAACCTTTCCAAAGCTGTAAAAAAATTGGGGGGGGGGGGGGNGCAAAAGTCCTTCATGTATATCTGGTACTATAAATTGTGAAAATAATTTTACCGACTTGGTACTGCAAACCAGGCTTGTTTTTTCGGTATAATTCTCCAAAAACGTTGTATGTTGACAAAAAAACGGCCTTTTTCATTTGCGTTGTTGTAATGAGACTGAAAAATTAAGGTAAATCGAAGTAATTGACGATGTCCTACAAAATTCTGTTTTTTTCATGATGATTGCTAAGCTTGAGAAACATTGAAATTTAAAAAGAAATAATTGTAAAAAATCGTCTGGACCTCATCTATAAATAAATTCAAATACATGAATTTGTGCAGAAAAATGCTAGTGTCAAGGATCACGTTTGCCGACGTCGATATAAATGAAGAGAGTTGCAGAAACAGTATCTTGGCAAAAGTCCTTCATGTATATCTGGTACTATAAATTGTGAAAATAATTTTACCGACTTGATACTGCAAAGCGTTTCGCCATTGTAAACAGCAGTTCTAGTTTTTTTTCCGGTGACAATGTTCATTCGGTTGTATTAACTCATGCAAAAACAAATGAAATGTTATTTTTACAGATTTGAATTATCTTCAAATTGACAATTTANTGGCAGATTGATAATATTTGGTATGTAGGTTGGTCTTGGGTAGTACATGTCAGTCTGGCAGGTGACTTTTGTCCTTGACCTCAATTTCACAGTCTAGTGAGCATGTTCACCTTTCTGATTAGTTCTCTTAGATTTTACATCAATTTAGAGTCCAGCAGGGACAGGCGAGACATCCTTTAGGGTCATCACTTGTTTGTACATTTATTCATATAACAGAGATACATCAGAATATGTAAAAATAAATGGGGGTACCCAGGCTTGTTTTTTATTTAGGAGAGATTGAAATTCCCCAAAATAATGTCATATTTAAGCTGGTTATATATGGAAAAACCACAAATCGTTATCTTAAAATACTGTTTACTTGAAAATTGAAATAGGCAGATATCCTACAATTTTCTGACAAAAAAAACTGATATATTTTAGGATAATTGGGGGTGGGGGGTAACCAGGCTTGTTTTTTCGGTATAATTCTCCAAAAACGTTGTATGTTGACAAAAAAACGGCCTTTTTCATTTGCGCTGTCGCGACGTCATTATGTTGTAATGACTGAAAATTAAGGTAAATCGAAGTAACAAAATTCTGATTTTTTGCATGATGATTGCTAAGCTTGAGAAACATTGAAATTTAAAAAGAAATAATTTTAAAAAATTGTCTGGACCTCATCTATAAATAAATTCAAATACATGAATTTGTGCAGAAAAATGCTAGTGTCAAGGATCACGTTTGCCGACGTCGATATGAATGAAGAGAGTTGCAGAAACAGTATCTTGGCAAAAGTCCTTCATGTATATCTGGTACTATAAATTGTGAAAATAATTTTACCGACTTGGTACTGCAAAGCTTTTTGCCATTGTAAACAGCAGTTCTAGTTTTTTTTCCGGTGACAATGTTCATTCGGTTGTATTAACTCATGCAAAAACAAATGAAATGTTATTTTTACAGATTTAAATTATCTTCAAATTGACAATTTTAAGTTACTTGTTTCTCATCTAGAAATACTTTTATTACACTAAATATAAAACATTTATGTCAATTATTTAAATTTTTATTTTCGCTCGGAAAAATGTTTTCTTCAATTAAAATTTAGTCGGTTAGATTTTTAATAATTGCAATTAATTAAACATAGAACACGACAAATGTATGAAACAAATACATGCATTAATTCTTGCATTAAAAAATTAAGCGTATATTGGCAGATCCAGAAGGAGGGTTCCAGAGGTTGGAATCCCCTTTTTTCTGGAAATGTTTGAAATTTCGTGCAGAATTTAAGTAAAAGTTGACAAAAGTGGCAAAAATCGCCTGGAATCCATGAAGCCTGGATCCGCCGGGGCCACATGATCTTTTGCCAATATTCGATTGTGTTTGGATGCTTTCATAGCTTTTTAACAACAATATTACAAATAGTTGCATTTTTGCAATGATTGCAAGACCGTTTTTTTTACATTTAATAAGTTAATCGCAATTTCGGCAAAAAGCATACTTTGCTCTGGAAGCATTAATTTTTCCTTTAACAAAGTGCACCTGCATTTATTCGAGAAAAAAATCCGATCAGTAAAATTTACATTTTAAAAAATGATGTGAAGGGTTTCCCAAATAATACAATAACTTTCATCATTTCCCCCGAATTTCTGGACTTGACGATTTCCAAATAAATAAAAATGTTGGGGAAAATTGATAAGGCCTTTTTATACTGTACCTTCATTTTTGGGTATCTTTGCGCGCAAAGATATCTATTGTTGCCGAAGGCTCAACTCAATTCCCCAGAAATCTCACTACCCTTTTTCATATTCCAACACAAGCAAAAAAGTCCCATTTTCAAAGCATAAATGTGCTTTTAAAGACTTTCCTGCACAGAAGAAAGCAACAGAAGTGCAGAAAAATAAATCAACAAGTTGGAAGAAATAACATTGGTATGAAAATGTTACGATGATTAATATTTTGCGTACATGTGCGAAGGTAATATATCTCTCCCCCCCCCCCCCNCCCCCCCTTTCTAAGAACGTAGAGTCAGGTCTTGGAATCAGAATCCCTTATCAAAATCCTCCAAACTATCGGATGCTAGTGATGTTACTTTTTTTTTATACATGCCCAAGTTTGCCAATTAAAATTATCTAGGCCGTATATCAAGTTTGCAGTGCAATCGATGTTTTTGTTTGTTTACAAAATCTGCGCATGCTCATGGTTATGTAATTAAACAAAAGATACTTCAATCATTAGGCGGGAAAATTTGAACTTCAATATTGAAGTGTTGTAAATATCTCATTATGGCAGGAATACGATAAACGATGTCTTTGCAATTTGTTTACAAATGTCTGCAAATGCGTATGGTTGTGTTAAAAATAAAAGCTTCAGTAGCACTGTGAAAGGATAACATGATAATAACACTGATTGATTAGTGTTGAACCGGAGTGTTGATTGAGGCAGTCATTATGACATGTGTTGTTTACATAGCAATTAGTCAGCAATGATATCAACACATGGACCGTATTTATTAATGTCACTAATTACCTCCCTTGTATAATTTTTCATTTTATAAATTGTGGCCCCAAAACTTTTCAGCTGCCACTGAAATCCCCCCAAAATTGTTGTAATATTTCGAAAATTTTGTATGTTACTGTTTTTAACAATATGTTGGGAAATTAAACAATACGTTTTGTTTTGTTGAAAATAAAAATAAATAATAACATCTTTTTATAAAAATTTGTGGATTGCTATTATACTAAGGAGAGCACATCTCATTCATGGAAATGAAAGTAAATGCATCAGAACCACCGGCAGAATCAACTGCGAGTAGTAGCCAGGAAATAGCTTCGACTCCAGCCAAAACAACGCCTTAAGGTGCCGTTGGTTCAAAGCCTGTCGGGATCATCTCCAGTGTAACTAAGCAGGAAAACCGACAGAAACAAGTTGAAGCTAAAGCACTGTTTCAACCACCAGACTGCAGTAAAATCTACAAAGTGTCATATGATAAGCCACAAGAGACTTTGATCTTCGAAGTACAAGGAGAAGAAATCTACATCTTAGTGTATAAAAAGACTCTTAAACCATATAAAGAGGTCCACAGGAAAAACAACACAGAATTATACGATATGATCAAACGTAGTCACGATCATTGGATGGACGCTAGAGATAAGAGGAACTTCCTCTACTCAGCTGAATTAGACAACATCATAGAGACAATTGTAAAGAACTTTAATCTAGAAATCAGAAAGTTGTACCAGTAATAAAGGGCGAGATAAGCCCCAGTCCCAAACCCTTTTTCGTTAAGTTTGTAAATTGTAATTTCCCCCGTTTACCCGAAATGCCTTAGAAAAAAAAAAGAAAAAAAAAAAAAGTAAATTTCAGTTCCACTGTGTATTAAAGAAAATGCTTGTGCATGTGCAGGTACATTTTAATAGCTTCTGTTAATTTTTTACATGAAAAAAATGTAAAACATTATCAGACTGGCCTCACTTCATCTGATTCAGATACTGAACAAATTTTAAGTATTTTAAAATTTCCTTGTGACTAGATCTCTTGAGGGCATTGCTTGTAGCCCTTTCAAAAATTAAAACAGCATTATTGAAAAATAGTGAAATAATAGCATTATTAAAAAAAAAGCAACTTTTTTTTATAGTTGGTGATAAATGATTGTCTAACAAGAAGTGAAAGTGTTTAAAAACAATTAAATTTCTCATGCTTTCCTTCAGACCAAATTAATATGTTCACTGTTGAAATTTGTAATTTAAGAGTTTNCCAATAGGATCAGACAAAAAACATGGGTGCTAATGAAGAACATAGCTAAACATTTGACTCCATTAGTAAGGAAACATCTTTTTTAGTCATGTATGGCGTAGAAGCATTTTGCCAGGTGAGCGATACAGGCTCAGTCTCTGAGCCTCTAGTATTTTATACTGCCAGATAATTGAATGTGCAGTCTGTGTACAGCCACAGGCACAAGCACTGAACCCAATATAAAAGAGGTATATCAGGAGCAAAGATACCTTTAAGTGCTTCAAGCACTTTGATTTATTTGTTGTAATATGTGTTTCTCCCAAAAGTGGCATTGAAGAGACATTGATTAAATTGACTTTCAAAGATAAATCGCTAATATTTTAAAAACTTACGAAAGAGCATGTATAGACGGAAACCAGTCCATCTACATCGACACACAAAAAGTGTGATTTTTGGAGTTTTCTTTGCGTTAAAAGTATATCCCTGAAAATAGCAACTACGAAACCATCTTCAAATATCTTACATTCTTCAAAGTTTTCAACTTCGAACACCAGCTTCTATGTATTTACAAACAGTACCTCTCAAATTGTGAATATATGAGGTTGGGAATATCAGCTTAAAAAAGAACAGTTCAGAAGTTGCAAGGAATAGCTATGATTAACATGGGGTGATATTGAAATGACATCTTCCTCTTATTACAGCTACTGAAAAATGTATTGAATCTTTTATTTTCTATTTAGAAATATCTATAATCTAATCATCCGTCAATGCCTTGCAAATGTTTGAATGTTAAACTGATAAAATTTTGACTGCATTCATATTATATCTAGAGAAAACAATTCTTATTTAACTTTCCACAGAAAGATAAGATGCCGATGTTTGTCAATTGATGTTTGATGTTCACAAATTTGATTTGTAAAGGTGTTTTTTAGGCGCTGACTATGCCGTATGCATCGTGTTTTAGGTCTGAAAAAAAGAAACCACTGAGTTCTTAGGTCGTATAGTTCTTGGTCTAGGCAGTCTGATAAATGGAGCGGACAACGGAGCTTTTCTTAGAAGTATCATTATTCTATAAAAACATGGCGACTATCTCGCCAAGCTATGATCTTTGTTATTTTTCTTTTTTGCTATATGAGACGGTGAAGTCATTGTTCCATTGCCTATCAGTACCATGTGTTTGTAGAGACTGTGTCTTATGTGCATTTCCTCCATATCCATTCATTATCTTTTCTTTTGTTTCTTTTTTCTTTTTTTTTTTTGGCGATTTTGTTGAGTTTTTTTTAATAAGAAAATGCAATTTTTGTAACCCTTAAATTACAAAAAAGTTTCACGATGAGATCATTCCTGTGATGACACCAAAATGCATTCAAGGAAATCATATGTTAATTTTTGTTGTATGCAACGATGAAAGCGTTTTTCAATAATAATCCGTGCCATGTGTTTGTAGAGACTTTGTCTTATGTGCATTTATTCAGTATTCATTCATTATTTATTCTTTTGAGCCGATTTTGTTGTTTTTTTAATAAGAAAAGGCAGTTTTGTTACCCTTTTACAAAAAGTTTTGTCGACGAGATCCTGCCTTTGGTGACACCACAGTGGATTCGGGTAAATCATATGAAACGTCATAGGTGTTTTACGTCCCCAAGAATGTCTTGCAATAGAAAGGGACGTCACCCAAAAAATTCAAAACAAGACAACACCAGATGGTGTTCAATTACTTCGACTTGACCTTAAGTGGCTTTGACCTATATTTTATGCTTGAGTGACTTTTGTTAAATTTTTTCGTTTAAGTCCATTTCTCAAAGACTAAACATGATATCATTATGATGTTTCATGAAATGACTCATCTTGATGAAAACTACAAAATTCTTAGACAATTTGTTGACTTTGATCTACATTTTGCACTTGAATGACTTTGTTAATTGTTTGCATTAGGCCCATTTATTTGCAACTAGGTGGTTAATCAAATAAATCACCATAGTGAGTGCTGCATAATTCCCAGATAATTTTATAACCTGACCAATATTTTATGCTTATGGGTAAATTTTGTTTATGTCCATTACTAAGCAAATATTTAATGAATAATCATCTGTAACAGTACTTCTTGATGATTCCATCCCAATTCAGTGACCGGGAACTAAATTTCATTGCTGATTGGCTAAGTTTATCTATTGCTATATATTTGTCGGCGGGGCATCCGTGTCTTATAGACACATTCTCTAGTTTTTTGTCTGATTTAGAAACAGGTGGATTTGACCTTCATTTCGTGCACGAGGGACACAGATTAAAGTTTTTTGTAAGAGTCCAGATCTCGGATACTACAACTTTTAGAAGAATAATATTTTGTCTGTAGATGCATGTTGTATAGCCACAAAGCTCCCAGATAAAAATAACGTCACTTAGACCTACATTTCATTCATGAGTGACTAAGGTTAAAATTTTTGTAGGAGTCCAGATCTCAGAAACTACAACTCTTAAAGGATAATATTTTGTTAGAAGATTCATATTATATAGTCACAAAGCTCCAGGAAAAAATTAGGTCACCTTGACAAGTTGACATACATTTCATGCATGAGTGACTTAGAAGTTTTCTTTGGTTATTCTTTATTACAGTAACTAAATTACCAAGCGTGCAGATTTATGAGTTTGTGTGAACTGAAATTCATTACATTATACCTTTATTGTTCTAGTGAAAAATTTACTTCTAATACCAAAATAGATATTTATTTCATGCCGATTATTAATTTGTGAAATAAAGAACATTTATCCTTACAGTTCATAATTACTTGATCAATAATGATCCATTTGAGGATTAGAAAGACTTAGAATTTATGAGACATTGGACAGAATGAGTATCAAATATCACACAATTTACTAATCAATTTGTAAGCAAAGATCTTAAAATAATCCAACAGTTGGTTATATAATCACAAGTACCAAAGACTAATTTAATTTTTCGTTAGCTTAGCTATGAAGGTACTTGAGGAAATTAAATCTGAATTCTATAATTATCATATTAACTACTTTACAACTAGGACTAGGACTGAAGTATTAGCTATTTCTGCAGAAGATTTCACCACATTTCAAGATTTTCTCTCATATCATTGCTAGGTAGTACCAGTTTCTAATACTCCTAAACAAAAAATATTTTTATAACTCCATGACAGAAATGTGTAAACAAATGCAGATTTTGATCAAAGTATTAATATGGTGCAGGTGTCGTCAGCTTTGTCTGTGGAAGTATGTATTATGGTATACCATCCGTCTTTCTTTCCATCTATATGTTAACTTTTAGTTTTAGTAAGTTTTCTTTGCTAAGTCTTAACATATTGATTTAATGTTTGTAATATAGTTATATCCACATGAAGTTTAGAACAGGTTTGGTTCTTATGATTTTGTGCAAATTTTTGGATCTTTACTTTAGTAAATTTTTGAAAATAAAGGTTTTTGCCAATTTTTGGTTGATATTGCCTTAATGTAAAAATTTGAAGAAAAAGGAATAAGACATGATCGATCATGTGCTACGAAAGCACTAAAGCAAGCCATTTTGAGGTCTACCTGTTTGCTGGTATGTTAAAGTTTTACTGTTACCCACAATTCAAGAGATTTTTCGTTACAGTTTACTGGGCTTCTATTTGATTGAATGATTGAAAACTTTGTGTAGAACTTTATAATAACGAGTTGTAATGTGTAAACCATTTACATTTCTGTTGTGCTTTCACTTTTTTATACGCCCGTCTAATGACTGACGTATAATGGTATACCAATGTCCGATTGTCCGTCCGTCCGTCCATCCGTCTGTCCATCCGTTTCATATGTCACGCTCTAACTTGATAACCATTTGGCCAATTCACTTCAAACTTTGCAGAGGTATTGAATATGATGGCCTCACGATCTGTATACTTTTTCGGGAAAATTCAATTTTTCTTGTAGGAGTTATTGGACTTTATTCGTCAATTTTAAGGCAATTTTTTACATGTCGCGCTCTAACTCGACAACCATTTGGTCGATTCACTTCAAACTTTGTAGAGGTATTGGGTATGATGGACTGACGATCAGTATACTTTTTTGTGAAAATTTGATTTTTCTTGTAGGAGTTATGGGACTTTAATTGTCAATTTTAAGGCAATTTTCTACATGTTGCGCTCAAACTTGACAACTCTTTGACCAATTCACTTCAAACTTTGTAAAGATATTGGGCATGATGGCCTCATGATCTGTATACTTTTTCGTGAAATTTCGATTTTCTTGCAAGAGTTATGGGACTTTATTTTTTAAATTTAAGGCAATTTTATACATAAGGCACTCTAACTGATTAATAGTTTGATCAGCTAACTTCAAACTTTGCAGGTTGATTTATTAAAGAGATATCATGTTTAATGGGCAGTTCTAGGTGTATTTTAAATTGAGAACCACATTCTTTAATCACTTAAAGTATTGAATGGGTGACGACGTGCGTATCATGCGACTTGGCGCAGCTGTTTATTTGCTGATTCTTTGATGTTCAACTATAGGTAACTGTGAAAGAGAACTATTTATCACAGTTTCTCAGCTTGTATTATTGTATTGATTATATTTTTGGTCTGAATTATAATGAGTTGTAATGTGAAAGCTCTTATCTGGTCTGCCACTTCCTGTTTGCCAACATGTTGAACTTTTTCTTTCACCAACTATGGATGGGAAATTTTTGTCAGTTTTCTTGGCCTGTATTAGTGAGAATGATTTCAAATATTGTCTGGACAACTATTTAAAGAAATGTATTACACATTGGAAGCAGAGGTATTCATTTTCAGCTCAGCGAACCACAGTTCATTTAGTTAATTCTTGAAAACTTCCTGTTTGCCGATATGTTGAACTTTTTCTTTCACCAACTATGGATGGGAAATTTTTGTCAGTTTTCTTGGCCTGTATTAGTGAGAATGATTTCAAATGTTGTCTGGACAACTATTTAAAGAAATGTATTACACATTGGAAGCAGAGTATTCATTTTCAGCTCAGCGGACCACAGTTCATCTAGTTAATTCTGGAAAACTTATTCATAAATCAAGTTGATATTAACTAGGCAGGGTGACATGATGGTCATAAATATATGATTATACCAGGAAGGGGAGATAATTGATCTTAGACTTTTTATTGATTCCCTATGTATGGGTTACCTCGTAAGCGCAACTCCTCTTAAACCACTTGAAGGATTTTGATGAATGTTTACACAAAGGAAGAACACTATATGTAGATGTGCATGAAGGAATATAATTATTGTCGGAAACCAGGAAGGGGAGATAATTTGACTTTGACTTTTCGTTGTTCCCTATGTATTGGTTACCTCGTAAGCGCAACTCTTAAATCACTTGAAGGATTTTAATGAAACTTTAGACAAAGGAAGGACACTATATAGAGATGTGCATTAAGGAATGTAATTATTGTATGAAACCAGGAAGGGGAGATAATTTGACTGACTTTTGTTAATGTCTTTTTTTCTAAGAAATAATTTAAAGCGTAGATATTGTGTAATCAAGCTGTGGGAGAAACACACTTTTTCATAGTAATCCTCTTGAAAAGTTGTTTCAAGTGTTGTAATGAAATTTCTCTAATGGTAATAATTCTTTTGTAAAATGTCAAATAGGCCAAAAAAGGGTGAATTTTATATTTGTCTGATTTCGACATTTTCATTGGATCCCTTGTGAAAAGTTCTTTCTTGAAGATTCTATCATTGTGTCCATACTTGCATTGTGTCAAAAATTGTGTCCACACCAACTTAAATTTGCACTTACCATATCGATTCAGGAATCAATGAGCTGCCATTTGGCGACAGCTCTTGTTTTAGTACAGATCATAAATCCAAAATAGCCACTACTGCAGACCTTAGTTTAACATTGCACCCTCTTTGAAAATGTAATTTTTAGTTTGCCTCAACGAAGGGGGACTATTGGAGTACGGGCGTCCGTGTCCACGTCCGCGTCCGCATTTGGTTATATATCTTGGTAACTATGCAGGGTAGGGACTTTAAACAGGTGCATCTTGGGCTATCTCACAGCCTCATAGAAAATTAAGTCTCTCTGACCTATATTTTCCGCTTGAGTGGCTTTCATTTAAAGTTACATCCAAGTTCATATCTCAGTAACTATACATAGTATGATCATCTAACTGTGCATGTGCATGCATCTCTGATGGTAGGTCAGCATCCAGGCAAAATTAGGTCATTTTGACCTACATTTTCCGCTTGAGTGACTTACATTCAAGTTTACGTCCGAGTTCAGATCTCGGTCACTGTACATGGTAGTATCATCAAACCTTGCACATGCATGCATCTCTGATGGTAGGTCAGCATCTAGGCAAAATTAAGGTCACTTTGACCTACATTTTGCGCTTGAGTGTCTTACATTCAAGTTTACGTCCGAGTTCAGATCTCGGTCACTGTACATG